>PVIA01005850.1:0-107766 GCA_004024845.1 Tonatia bakeri
TGTGGCTTCTGTAGACACTATTACCAGATAGTTTGGCAATAGTATATTTCTGAATGTTAATAACTAACAAGATATATTAGATTTCAAGTCATTCTGTCATGCTATTTCTATTTTTTTTACTATTTCATTTTTGAGCCTTATAGACAAAAATTTTCTCCAGTAACATTTAATTTACATAATTATTAAGGCTGATTATGTCACTCATGGTGTGTTAAAATTGATGAATGAGGTTTTCATACTTCCTCACATCATTTAATTTTAGGACATGTGATTAAAAATGAATTTTTTCAGGCCTTTCCCCCCAGATAGGATGTTTTAAAAATGGATTTCAATTTTTTTGCTTTAAATTGAATCAAGAGTGGGGAGAGTTAGGGGGGTTACAACACTAGTTGAATGCTAATGTTTTTGACATTTGTAAAAGTGATTTTTTTTGCACAAATCCTGTACACTCTTGCTTATAAGTGAATCAGAAGTAAAATTTCTGAGTTTCACATTATTTCTATCAAGGTAACAATTGCTACCTGTATTGAGAACTATAAATATCTCTAGCCTTTATTGAAAGTTCCTGATCATTTGTTATAGATTAAAAAACTGCAAGAATTGCCCTGGCTGGCATAGCTCAGTGGATTGAGCACGGGCTGCGAACCAGGCATCGCAGGTTCGATTCCCAGTCAGGGCACATGCCTAGGTTGCAGGCCATGTCCCCCAGCAACCGCACACTGATGTTTCTCTCTCTCTCTCTCCCTCTCCCCCCCTCTCCCCCCTCCCTTCCCTCTCTAAAAATAAATAAATAAAATCTTTTAAAAAAAACTGCAAGAATTGTAAGCAGAGACTCTAGGTGTATCGTCAATAGCGTGCTTGCCATTTTATTCTAACTCCAAGTTTACTTGGTGAAGACAGGAAGCAAAAATGTGATGCATATTTTAGGAACTTCTCTGCAATATAATCAGCAATTAAGAAATATTTTTACCTGACTGAGGAACCTATATTTTGGGTGAAAATAAAGCAATCGTCAAACTTTAAAATTATTAGAAAGAATCACTTGTCAAGTATATGACATTGGAACACTCTCCCTTTCCTCATCTGCAAAATTGGGATAATTGTATTTTGCTCACAGGGTGAACACAGAAGATGTAATATTTGTAAAGTATGTAAAGGGTTGAATGGCACATTGACGAACTTAGTTATTTTTAAGTATAATGATAGTCTTCGTAATAATATTATTTTTAGATAGGAATATTTTAACCTGAGATATGACTATGTATTTTAACAGCAAAACAAATTATTTTCATCTTATATAATCAGTATAGTCCTGATTTATAGATAAAATACCGTATTTTGCTGTGTATAATGCACCCTTTTTCCTCAAATTTTTGAGGGAAAATAAGCACATTATACACGGGTATGATGAGTACATACCATGAGTATAGTAGTGGGGCATAAAAATCCTGTGTACAATGTACACAAAACGTGGGTGTGCACTATAAGTGGCAAAATTTGGTGACTTTTATCCAGACTTTATAAATAAAGAAAACAAAAATGCTCCCAAAATACTATTAAATGCTCTAACAACTGATAAACTAATCCTTAAATAGCAAGGCCTCAAACTGAGTTCTTCCAATTCCCAATCCGCATTCTTTTCTCTGCGCAACAAGGCCTTGTGTGTGACAGAAGGCAGGGCGCACCCCTCACCACCAAGGAGTTACCCCCACCAGTTCTGGGAAGTGCTCACTTTTGTGGAACCTCAACCAATCTGAGGATCATGAGACATATGAATGGAAACTTTAAAAATAAATGTTTAGGTAAACTACACAAATCACAACAATAAATCTGAGCTATGAATTTACTAATCCACAAAATACAGAGAACGGAGGTCAGAGGAGAGTCCTGGGGACCCAGCCCGAGGCAGCAGCAGCGCCCCATGTGGCAGCTCAATGGCACATCAGGCCGGTCCATCACAGACCTGCCCGGGTGCCCCGCTGCAGCAGCGGAGGGACGATTCACCTAGCGGGCAGACGGCTCTCAGAAAAATGTTCAGCTGCCACTTCTGACCCCTACAGTGATGGAAGTCGGGAGTCACCTAAGTTTTCCCAGCATAAGCAGTGGGCTCAGAGTGCCAGAGTCGCATGGTGGTTTCGGGAATCAGAAATATTCCAAGGTTGTTACACCGTTTTGTGTTAATAACTATTGCACAAAAGGACACATGTATATTGCTTTCCATTTTTGAATAATTATCTAAGATTGAATCAATAAGACTGTAGAGATTACATAGTCCTTAGTACGTGAGCAAAAGCTGGTGTCAAGAAACCACAATTTACTTATCGTGACTTGTTTCAAGAATGTATCTTTGCTCTGTTCATGAATCTGAAATTGCCGTTCAGACCAACTAGCAGAGCACTGTCATTTCTCCCTCGGAACGGAAACCACCTGTGCTCGGACCTCAGAGCCATTGGATGGACCATTTCCTGCTCACGCCCCCTTTCTGAAACACCGCACAGACCACCAAGACGGCTGTCCTAGTCAGGGTTCCACTAGAGAAACAGAGCATCGTAAGGGACACACACACACAGCGCACACACATCTACACACATACAAGTGCACATGCACATATATACATCTATGCAATATGTATATTGATGGAATATGCATTTATTATAAGTGGTGTATATATTTACATATACATATGTATTTATTTTAAGGGGACAGCTTATGTAATTGTGGTTACTGGCTAAGCACATGTGGAATCCATGGTGTTGGGAAGGGTCAGGAAGGGGGAAGGTCATGACCTGGGTAGGACCTGGAATGCACAGGCTGAAGCTGGTTATCCCCAGGGTAAAATCTCTTAACAAAAACCCTCCAGTTTCTTCCACTTGGAGGGGAGGCTGTCTGCTCTTGCATCTAAATAAGTTCACAAGGACTCTGATTTGTTTTGGGATAAATTGTTTCCAAATACAGCTTAGGTTTTATTGAGAAATTAAAGAATAGTGTTTTCCAGCTTAGAACATAGAATGAAATCAAACAATGATTTTTTTCCATGATTTCTTTTTTTTTTTGGATTGGCAGTACTTTACAAGGATTAAAGTGTAACAGAGAAGAATGGGACATGCATTTGTTTATTGTAGACATTTTCTGAAAGAAAGAAAACTGTGCATCCTGTATAGCAAAATGAGATTTATTTTAGTTAAATTCATAACAAATTACACTCTATTTGATTCATTGGAAATAGGAAGCCAAGGGAAAAGAGCTTTACAGTTTTTAAGCTCCAGCCTGGGGTTTCTTATTCCAACAGCCGTGGAATAAGGAATCACAAAAGGAATAATAATGGAAAATGAGACATAACACAGCATTAAATTTGCTTGTTTCTCCCTAAATCATAAGAACCCTCCAAATGAAATCAGATCACTGGGCCATAATATAGGATCCCACGATGCCCACAGTTGCGTGAGAAACCCTTGCTAAATGGCACGGTGCCTGTGATGCGACCTCTGAGTGAGTTTGACTCCGAGCATGCCTCTATGTTCAAAGCCAGAGATGTTTCATCAGGGAAGGAATAGCCGAACATTTATTGGTTGCAAAAATGGTTTTGAGCAGATTTTTCAGAAAAAAAAACCTGTATATTTAGGGCCACTTATAATGTGCTCCTGAGTTAAAATCAAAACTAACTCCCCCAATATCACTTACCCAATATCTTACTTTGACAACATGAGAAAAAAGTTACAGGTTATTAATTTGTTATAAAATTAAAGTTAAAACCTTCTCTCTAATACTAAACAGGATTCCTGTGCTGAAGTATGCGAAGGCCTTACCTAGAAAGATATCAAGTGAGATAGTGGAATCGCGGGTGCGAAAACAACTGAAGTAAAAACTCTTTCAGGAAAATACCTTCCTGAATCAATGCAAAAGGGTCCACATTGATTAAAGGTCTGCTGTATGCCAGGGTGTATTCCAAATGGTCATGAGAGCATTTGAAAGTCTTTACACAGGAACATGGTTCTGTTCTAACATAACGATTATCTGTATTAGTCGAAGGGCATGTGAACTGAGTTGTGCTTTTGCAACTACCGTATGCCTTTGTTACTCATATATTTGTTTGTTTTAGTCCAAGGTCTTTCTTTTGGCAAATCTACCAATGCCTGATACTAGTACAGGTATTTACCGGGAACATACAAAACTTCATCTTATATGCTCAAAAAGTTTTCATCGTATCATAAGGAATTATACAAATTATCTAACTTTTGTTAATATAAATCAACTTTTGTTAACAAAGTGCCTAAAGTATTTAACAAGTTGGGTAAGGAATGGCAAACTCATCTACTTCTTTAATTATTGAAGATCTGCCCTCTACAAAATTCAGATTTAATTGTACTGAATTTTAGCATTAATAATACATAATGCTAAAGAAACCACAAACTATTCTTTTCTTCTAAATAAGGAGTCAGCTTCAATAAGTGAGCCCTGTGGTTCTATGCTGGGAGCTTTTCTGTTTGCTTATTATGTTGCCGCTGGATTGTTTCTTCTCCTTATTTAAATATTTAATGAAAGTTTTATCCAGCTTGTGCTCTGGGGCTTTAAAGCAAAGGGCATAATTTAAAATATCTAATAAGTAAATAAATGTCTAAAAACTGAAAAAATATGGGATATGCAAAATATATTAAAAGCACTTTTTTAATAATAGAATAAGAAATTCTGCTTTTCTCTTGAGATAATGAAGCATAAGAAATGAGATTCAAAAGCTATGAAATCTGTTTAAAATATGGCTGTGCGATGCTAATTTTTGCATGCCTGTCTGTGGCGAGTCTTGCACTCACTTGTTTGACAACGACCGGTGCTATGTAATGGTTCTTGCTAAGCCTTCACTAAATTACCAAATGCCTCTTTAGCACTTTCCATGTGTCATACGATATTGCATGTGCTGTTAAATCATGCGGAATTTTTCATCATGAGCAGTCCAGTCAAACTATTTTTATCACAAATAAGAGGTCTCAAAGTTTTATTGATACCCATGTGTGCATTTACAACTAAATAAATACAGTGGATACCTTACAAAGAGTAATAAAATATTATAATAGAATAATGAGGGATTGGCTTTAAAAGCTTTTTAGGGAGAGTACACGGAGAACAACTGTAATAAATTTATATATAAAATAACTATTTGCAACTTAAGACATAACTCTTAAGTGAAGGGAGTTGGAAGACTAAAGGAGATTACATTTATTTCTCTTTGGCCTGAAGGCGAAAAGGAGGAAAAGCAATTGGAAATTGAGTACAGAAATGCACATACGGAAATAAGAGTCCCACATATCTTATAAGAATTTTATAAAGTAGTCTCTAAAACTGAAGAGGAAGTGAACCCAGGCTGTTAATATCGCCTTGACTATAAAGTTTGTATTTGAGAGGAACGTGGGGAAAGTCAAGATAGAGAGAAATCAAAGTTTAAAACATCCCCTTTCCTCTGAACTTAGCCTTACACCTCCAGTGTCCAGCACTCTGACTGGGCAGTGGTTCGGTTCCGTTGGAATCAGCCACACTGGGGTTGGTCAGTCAACATGAAAATGTTGAGATAATCGTTGAGTCACTGAAGATTAGACTGCTAGAGTATATCTTAAAAGTCAGACTTTTAGTCTCTGGCCTATTTTCTCTAACCCTCACGTAGTTAGGAAATATCAGGTAACTACTGAAATGGTGATACATTTTCTAGTCTGTTTTCAAACCCAGGAAGGTATTTTGAATGTTGCAGCAAGTGGTCTGGTCACTGGACATTATGACTTAATTCTGCAGCGAAAGCGCCAGGTTGGCACCCAGGTGCCATGACATATAGTAACATGTTACCGACATATTTTAGTCACAAATTATGTGTGTATGTATGAAGTTATTTGTTGTTAGAATTAGACTAAAGCTATGAATACTATCCTCAGCAAAATTAACAACAATATATAGAGAATTTTTCATATAATTTCAGAAATTACCTAAAGACATTTAGTTCCGTTCATAGATCTTCTTTCAGAAGATCAACAGAATACTTCTGTTGATGTATATAAAAAATTCCTGTTCCATTTCAAAAATAAAAATAGAATGTTCTCACCTACACTTACTTATATAATCCCTAGACCAGTCATATCTCATGTGGTAGCTCAACTAAATAACTATCTAAAAATCTCAATAATTTATTTATATATGTAGGCAAGTAATTCTTTCTGAAATATATATATATAATGTGCATATAAATTCAAAATTTAAAATGATGAGATCAATAAAATATATAACTTTTTTATATTCTTGTAGTGTGAATGACTTTTTAAAATCATTTTAGGTCTGCTAACTCTACACGGGACAGGACTGTTAGAGGTTTTGAAACAAATTTTGCAACTCTACCTACTTTTAAATGTTCCAAATATTTGAAAAATAGTTTGCACGATTTAATTTAAAAACATTTTGTGATTTTTGTGTCTTCGTGATTTCTGTGAATTTTCATCATGAAACCTCGTACTAGGCTTTAACACTGAATTTTCTTTCATTCTTCAAAGTTGACTAGTTGTTCAAGAAGATGTTCATTGGGGCCACTGACATTCGAAAGGGTATAGCTGTCTGACCATTGCAGAGAGGCTGAGTTCCTGAATTTCGGCTGAGTAGAGCCTTCCAGGATATCTTCTTTCACAACTATGATACAAACTGCCGCGTTACACTGATGTGCAACTGAGTTCCCCGGGTATTTTAAAGTATTTTCTTGATTTGTGTACAGTGCTCAGCACATAGAGGTGGATGGGACCCGGTGCTCCAGGTAAGGGCCTCTAGTCTGGGGCAGGTCAAGTTCTATGCCAGTTTTAACATGTTTTTCAGACAAATGGATCAGTAAATAATACATTGTTGTTTATGCATCTCTGCTTGTGATCTCTTCTTACCGTACATCTATTGTACCTCCACCCAATAGGTGGTAGCTGGCCAAGAGCCCTCTGTCTAAATAATCCGAGCCCTATCTCTTTTGCTAGAGCAAGGCCTATCACCGTGAAGCTCCACAGACAGAATTTAAAGTCAGTCTTACACTGTGTGGACATAATAGTCATAAAAATTTTCACTAGTCTCAGTCAGGCCTTCTCAGAAATTCAAGTCAGTTCAGTTTCGCCACGTAGCTGCCCTTTCAAAAGTTGAAGAAGGATGGCGTCTCCACTTATTTTTTTTATTTACCTTCAAAATTTTATTAGCTGCGCTTACATACCAATGATCTTGTATGATACATGTTGAGCTCTAAAGATTCCTCAAAAAGTATCTTCCCTTATTCTTACTTTCAATTCCGAAAACTTGAGAAATAAACCGAGCAAATAGGAAAGCAGGAATGTCTCCCCATTACTTCTAGAGCTAAGTCAGATAACATAGCTTACCTTAAGAATCAAGTCCAGTCAGTGGCTGAACCGAGCTGAAACTACCCCAGCGAACCTTGGCAAAGCAAATCTAGGGAACACAATACTATGTGTTGAACCCTGGTGGTCAACACAATGTCTAATTGGACCAGGACTTCAAAGTGTTGGAACTAAAAGGGGAATGTACTACCCATAGTCAGCCCATGGTGGATCTTCAGTGTTCATGCAAATAAACCTTGTTTACTCTTTTCATTGCTACTCCTTACAACCTTCTTGCTGTTCCGAGCTGACTCGTGGGGGAATTTTCAGGGAGGCTGAAATGAGGTGACTGACCGGTAAGAATGTGTTAAGAAACTATGTAATTCTGACAAGTGAGTGAAACTTTTCACAGAAATAACTTTAGTAGTACAGGCTGACAACTTCATCGCAGTCCAAAAGTTCAATGAAATGGGGAATGGACAGGAGGGGTGAGAAGATAATACCGGCTTCATAGACTAGAGTTGTGTGAGTCGGGAGGGGTTTGGTGCAGGGGAATAGAAGGAAGAACTGTGCATCTGAACATATGGGTATCTCTTGGTACTAATACAATAACCCACTAATTTACTAGCTCATAAGTTCTGAAGCCACATTCAAGAACAGCTATGTCTTCAAAACAAATGCAAAGATATGTAATTATTATGTAGACAATACCTTTAAAATATTATAGTAAAAGTTGTTATATATAGGCTGTGTCTGTAGGCAGTGGCCATAAAATTATAGTTTATGTATTTATCCTTACTAACACCCCTACCTAACATGTAATGGTTTGGTCATAAACCATGTCATCTGATGAGAACTGAGTTCTGTGGGCCCTCATTTCAGTTTGTGCTGTAAGAGTTGGTTGTTATTATAACATATATAAGGCAGGCTTAGAACAGTTCCTAGTAAGTGCACGGTGTGTGTGAAATATTTTGCAAGCTTCAGGTGTTTATGGTAATGAAATCATGGTAGAGTGCACATTAGGAATCTGACTATACACCGCGAGGTTTTTATTTCATTGCCCTCTCTATCACTTAGAATACACCGCACACTCAAACCTAAAAGTTTAAATGCTTATAAAACAGTAAATCACACGGATTGTATTACATAATGTTAATAAAAACCAAGAAAATAGAAAACCTCAGCTTTCGATTTTCTGAATATATACAAGTATTTTTGAGGCACACCAAGTAAAATGTCATATTTTATTATCTTAATACTATGAAAGCTATTTCAGTACCAATAAAAATATACTATAATCATAAACTAAATAGATATAGTTAGCATTGTTTTTATATCCTAAGAGAAATAAGTATATGATTATAAGATGAAATAAGGACAAAAAGTCATAGAAGTTGACAGAAAATGTTTGCATATGCCTTTTAAATCTTTTATTGTCAGCACTTTGGAATCCAGATATTATTATATTCTGGGAAAAATCCACTTTGCTTTCCCATATAAACTAATTTTCAAAAGAGCTGTCCATCTATCATGCTACTGTCCTCTGAAAAAATCAGATTATAAACCTACGAGCAGCTTAACCAAAGCTTATGATGTTTATTTTCTCTCCACTTACTGCTGTAGATATGAAAACAGTATAAAGCCCTAGATGCTTAGCGTCTCCCAGAATTTAAAAAAATATATAGTTTGGAATCCATATTACCTGCTAATGTAATTGTATTACATACAATATCAGGAAAATACTCTTCATCTTGAGAATGGTATCTCTTCCAAGATGGGTTTATACACGTGTGTGCATGTGTGTGGTTTTATGTTGAGAGTGGGAAAAGATGAGTAACAATGCATTGATACATCATTGCCCCTTTTAAGCTTCATCCCACAATTTATTAACATACCTCAGTTATTTCCTACACACAGACCTTTGTTCCAATCAGTCATTTTGCACGTTTCTGGACTCTCCGCTGTGGAAAGAACGCACGAACAAAGCAAAGGCGCCGGTGGCCAAGTCTGCTAACATAGTGTCAGAAAATGCTTTCAAGTACTTCCTTGCAGCAAAAACAGCCCATTGGCATCATACTGCATATTCACCACTGTTCTCACTGAGAAAAAAAAGGAATACATTTTTTTTAATCCCAGTACCTTTGTGTAACCCTTGGTTTAGTAATCCGAGGAGGTTTGAATCCAGCTTTGATTGGTCGGACATAAAGATAAACCGTTGTCACATCATATTAGCCTTAGCTTCAGAATTAGGTGTGTCCCGTGACAGGACATTGTCTTTGTCCCTTTTCTCCACCCCCAAAGTCTCCTCCTGCCATTGACATGACTGTTGTCACAGAAAGGCCAGCAGACCTCCTGTCTCCTGCAGGATGGGTTTGCTGCCAGTCTTGTCATCACTCGCAAAGCCCGCTCTTCTGAGGAGAAAGGACATGTCGGCATCTATCAGAATGTGTGTGTGCAGGCCTGTATGTGTGGACACGCAACTTTTCATGGGAACAGTAGCTGCTGAAGACTTCTGCTTCCCCTTATTAGTCCTGCTTTTCCCTCAGGGAATTTATCCATTGCCTTTTCCTGCCCACTGCCTCACAGTTGGTGGGTGCACTCCCTGTTCTGGGGTCCATATTTCATGCAGAGCCTGCATACTGTCAATCATGGTCAGAGGGTCACCCCATTTTTTCCTTGGGTCTCGGCCACTCAGAAAGCTCTGCTCTTGCACTGCTGGGTCAGAATGCACCAGTTACACTGCGAAGTTTTAGGAACACATGCCAAGAATAAGAATAGGTAATTATATTCTGTCCTTGACAAATAGCTTTTAGAGAATTAGTCATATTAATATTTCATGGATATATTTCAATATGATTCCATCATATTTGTTTAAGCAGTATAAAAAAAAGCAAACCAATTTGACCATAGTGGTGGAGAGGTATTCCTTTAGAAAAAATATATATATATTTTGTTTTGATTTGTTTCTTTGGGGATATGAAGTGACTATCAACACATATTTTTATTGGATATATTTCTTTACTGCTCCTCTCCTGCCTATCAGTTATTCTGTTAAAAAAAAATTACTTTAGTTGACACACACATTATTCCAAGGCTGGAACTTCTCTCCAGGTGTAAAACCCCTCTATTTTGCTCTTCCTAGTCTGCTGCGGAGGAATTGCTGTCTTTCCCACCAACTCTGGGACGTTGTCACACAGGTGGGCCTTTTCCCTTGTGAGGCTTCTCAGGTGACCCCCAACCTCCAGACTCTGCAGCCACAGGCAGGACAGACTCAGTCAGCTCCATAGCTGGGGTCACGATGCCTTGGGTTCAAGCTGTTGGGTAGGAGTGTGTGTGTGTGTGTGCATGTGTGTGCGCATGTTAGCAAGAGGAGATTTTAAAATCTGTTTACAGCATGGCTCCTGTTTGCAAAGAACTGAGTCAGCCATAGACATACTGGTCATTACCATCAATAAGAGTTTAGGCTGAGCTCACACTTAGTAAGGTTGTTGGGTAATTATCTGTCTTTTGTATACTGTTATCTTTTGATGTCCTTCAGAGTTATAACTTTTGTTTGGCCTCGTCTGTTCTCAGTCTATACATGGTTTTTTTTTTGTTGTTGTTGTTTTAACTTTGTTTTTTTAGTGATCTTTTCCTACCAGGGCCACAGGTGAAAAATGTCAAACTATACTACCGAAAGCCACATGATAAAACCTAACTTTTATTAAGTAACCACTGTGTCCTAGGCATGGTTGTAAGAGCCTCTGGTATTTTTATTTAACCCTCAGGAAATATATGAGGCAGGCACTATTTTTATCTGCTTTAGAGAAAGAAATGTGAGCATACATTGTTACAGGTATGTAACCTGCTAAAATCCTCGATCCTCTTAAACCTACATTTAATCTGAAAAGTTTCTGAGACAGTGCAGGAAATCAAAGAAATGCCTTCAGATAAAAGTGGTTTAGAGACGGTGGAATTCTGATGTGCCAGTCTCTTTGTAAGTCCGTTGCAAGGTTTCTATCCTCTGAATGATCTCTTACTCTGCCAACATGTTACATGGACAAGTCAAAAGCAGGGATTTGAAGCCGCAGACATTTCCACAGTCAGAAACACAGAGCTCACGTGTGCCCCAGGCGTGATTCCTTCCATATGTGTCATTGGAGAAGCAGAATTAAGGTACAAGTGGTCATCCTTAATTCCTCTACCCCAAGTCAACACTGGGATTGACCCCCTCTGAATCTTTTTACTGTCTTTCAACATGTGTCCCTCTGTATACAGGGCATCGGCACATGTAAGTGTGTGCATCGTATTTAATAGCTGCACAGTACTAAGTGGTAGAGGCACAGTCCGTTCGACTCAGTTACTTGGATTTAGACCTGCAGCAGTTTGCTTTTGGTGAAGAAGGAACATACCACCAGGCAGCGACCTATAGTAACAGTCATTTATTAGTGTTCATAGATCCATCAGTCAGTCCTGTGGTTCTGCAGGTCTGGGCCCGGAGTTCTTGCATGGGTAGGTTTGCTCACGTGTCTGCGGTAATTTGATTGGTTGGCTGTGGACGTGTTGACCTACTTAGCCTCTGCTGGAACATGCAGCTTTGCCCCACGTGGCCTCCAGTTCCCAGACAGGCTTCCTTAGGCTTGTTCTTGCAGTTGCAACAAATACCCGAAGAAGGCAGAGGGCCCACCTGGTAGCAGAAACACGCAGTTGTTTTCAGGGACCCAGCTTGCATGACTCTTCAAGTTGTCCCTTTGGCCAAAGCAATTCAAGGAGACAGATTTTAGCAGTGAGGGGGACCCTTCCAAAGATCATGCATACAGAGGGTTGAAATGGTGCAGATATTGATGAAATAAAGTCACACAAGATTTTGTTTGATCATTTCAAGTGTTTTCTTAAAATAAGCAATACTACAGAGAACATCCTTTAGCTAATCCATTTTGTATTTATAGTTTGACAAAATAATTGTAGTGTTCGCTCTGGCAGATCCAATGCTGAATATGCTTTGCATATTGAGTTTGTCAACTCACTGATGACAACTTCTAACAGATGTGGAGTTGACTTTAAAACAAAAAGAACAGTGTTGTTTGCTCTGAATCATGTTGAGATGTTGAAAAAGGCCACACACAGAATGTGATTTTTCCCCCTTTACCTGTGGCCTCAGGACACGGCTTCAGTAACATGAGAATCAACAACGTGGAAAATGGTGACATTTTTAGTGTTTTGGTTCACACTGTTACATCGTTTTGGGGAGACGATTGCCTCAAAGGCATAGAATCCCCATCATTTTATGTCAGACTTGAAAAATATCAAGCACAACAATAAATGTTGTCCTTACAAAATACGCCTGCTGCCTAGCCAGGCAGGCACCTCTGAGGATAGAAATACAATATGTTTACCCTCCTTACTGAGAAGTCCAGCAATGGTGTATCCATATTGCACTGGAGATTATGTAACAAAATGTATTCTTAGCGAATGAGTCAAGGATTCAGGCACCCCCAGGTGAGTACGTGCGAACTTTAGATTGTGCCAGATTTCCCTCCAAAGTGTTAAAGTTGGCCAATGTCCTGGTGCATTTGAGTGCTGTGTCTTGTACCTAGTGCTGGAAGTTAATTTTCTCTGTAAATATTTTGCCATCTGATGGTTACTAACAATATAGTTAATTTAATTTGAAATCCCAATTGTGAAGTTGATGATATACGTACACATTTTGGGACTTCATTCGTATTTTTCATATTTTGATAAAATATATAATTTGGGGAGCATTATATTATACTTTTAATAAGCTTTTCAGTTTGTGGGAGCTTAAAGTACAATAGGAATACAAACTGTGGCTGTCATTTTGTTGTAATATTTTTTAATACTAGAAAAAAATTATTTTTTAAATTTTAATTGTGTAAGTGCAGTTGCCTGCCTTTGTCCCTTACCACTCCCCCCAACCCCAGCCATCCCCACCTCCCTCTCCTGTTTCCAACCCTCCTTGCTTTTGTCCATGTGTCTTTTATAGTTGTTCCTGAAAACCCTTCCTCCTTTACCCCCATTGTCCCCTCCCACCTCCCCTCTGGTTATTGTGCATTTGTTTTTAATTTCGATGTCTCTGGTTATATTTTGCTTGCTTGTTTGTTTTGTTGATTAGGTTCCACTTAAAGGTGAGATAGTATGGTATTTGTCTTTCACAAGCCTGGCTTGTTTCACTTAGCATGATGCTCTCCAGTTCCATCCATGCTGTCGCAAAGGGTAGGAGCTCCTTCTTTCTCTCTGCTGCATAGAATTCCATTGTGTAAATGTACCACAGTTTTTTGACCCACTCATTTACTGATGGGCACGTAGGTTGCTTCCAGTACCTGGCTATTCTTTTGATTCCATTTATATGGACTTTTCTCAAAATACATAGGCTCCTCTAGCTTTACTGTTGCATCTGGATACAGGGTTAATGCTGTTTATTGAGTACACATATCTTTTGCCCAAAATAGAAATAATCCTCATGGCTTTACATAAACTTCCTAGATAAACATAAATTTGTTTCTACATTTTTTTACTTTTCATGTTAGCATTCAAAAGACTAGTATTTGTACAATATTAAGTTTTCTCATAGGAAATATTTTATGCCTCTCTACTTAGTCAAATCCAGTTCATGTTTTCAATAATACCATTGCTAACCTCATACAACATCTGTACATTCTCGTTATGTATATTCCCGTATGTCTTATAACATTTGTCTCTGTCTCCCATAGATATCTTTGCATTTCCTTTTGAAACTGGTTATAAATTCACTAAGATATAATTATTATTTTACTACATTTGTCATTTTCACAAATGTCTTCATCACTCTAGGAATTTTACAAGGTATCTGTTGTTATCATATCCATGATTTTGTTCACATGTCAGAATGATTTGTCTCTTCCAATAATTATGCCAATTATAATCTTATTACATTGACTTTATCTTTCTCCAGTAATAGCTACTGGTATTTCTCATAGCTGGAATGTTTATGTCTTTGGAATTTTCATAGAAATTGCTTCAGTGCTTTGTTACTTAGTATAAACTTCCCTGTTGTTTTTGGCTGATCCTATTTAACATATTTACATATTTCCTTGTTATGCCCACGATGCACGAGTTTACCTTCCCTGTTACAATATTCAAGAAGAAGAATGTATAGAGCGCAGTCTGCCAAATTACCATGAGGATGAAACTTTATACATCTATTGTTGGGTGACTAGAATTCTTCCCTTTGCCACGAGACTGCTGTGTGAAGTAGGGAAAGCAGGCAACATTGCATCCAGGCCTGGAGAGTCCACAGCAAGGAGCACTCTCGATCAGGCAAGATGCTGAGTGTGCAGGCCAGAAAGCATTGCATTTTTCATGAACTGGGATTGAAAGTCCTCCACAAAGTAATCAGAAGGAAAGTTCCTTCTGCGTCATGAGGTGGCCTGTACGGTGGGCCTGCGTCCTCCTTTATCCCACAGACCAAATGCCCCAAATATGCACAGACAGGACATAGTGCTGTCCTTGCGGTTGCTTTGAATTAATTTGCGGAATAAATACATTAGTAAAGAATTGAATTTTACACACTTTTGAAATGGGTAATTTTCTTAGTTACTGCATCATTTTATTTAAATATGAAATATGTTGATTAATATATACAGAAATAGCTTGTGTAATAAGTGTTTTTGTAAATCTATGTTTTTCCCTCGTCTGATTGTAAACTGATATATCCTAGATTTATATTCCCCTTCGAGTGCTGGGCACACCTGTTAAATCATGTCGATGCATTTGCTACTTAACCTGTTGATAGATGAATGTCAGTGCATAAAGCGAGAAGGAAAAATACTGTTTCTGCCACCAGATATTTTGGTGATTTTTAAAGTACAAAAACAGTTACCTCAGTGACAGAGTTCTCCAGCTAAGGGCATGCATCTCCCGGCTTTTCTCTAATACAGAATGTGTCCATGCTGAAGGCATTCATTTGCATGTGTACTCACTCACCAGCTTTTAAGTCATATTTGCACTGTATCAAGCGAGGCAGCTATGGGCCTGTTTTTAGCCTTGTTCCATTGTCTAAAGGGATGACCGACTGCATGGAATAACTGCCAAGTTGTTGGGAGACATGAGAGGAAGGATGGAACGCCGAGGTTTGTCATCAACACCTGCGATATTTTCATGAACTGACCCTATATGCAAATTTCAGGTTCATTAGGTTCAAGTTGCAGCAGCAAACTAGGAAATATATATAACCTCAAACAATCCAGCCAAGTTGAGTAATGCCACTTGATGTCAAGCATTGACCAGAACTTATCCAACAGTTATATAAGTTTGGAGTAGAATAGTGTCCCGTGTTACTGCTTAACAATGACAACAACGAACTTATAGAGTGTGGTCACTTCCTCTCTCGCACCTGATTAGGTTCAGCCTGCCCCCAAACTGCCTGTTCTCATAACGATCCTGAACCATTATTTTAAGCTCAAACTCCTATCCGTGCACAATATGGGCAAAATTAAAACCCTACCCAGATGGTGAATCATGTTGGAAATTGTTTATTTTATTTCATTGAACTCAGAAGGGGGTCATAAATTCTGTTCATTGAAAAGGAGAATGTTAAGCATGTGGACTCACATATCAGGAGGATAGTAATAAATCTGACAACTAGAATTACTGTAATGAAATGAATGGGCAAGACACTTATACTAACATATGAAACATAAATGCCATGAAATAGTTTACATTTAATAACATGCATGTAGATTTCCCAAAGCATAGTATTCTCTACCCAAATCTTGCACTAATTGCTAATCATAAATGTTAATAAAACTTGATTATATTTTAAGATTAACTTTTCTAAAGGACATTTTATCTATTTATTTTTAGAGAAAGGGGAAGGGAGGGAGAAAGAGAGGGAGAGAAACATCAACATTTGGTTGTCTCTTGCATACCCTACACCGGGGAACCTGGCCCACAAGCCAGGCGTATGCCCTGACTGGGAATTGAACTGGTGACCCTTTGGTTCACAGGTCAGTACTCAACCCACTAAGCTATACCAGCCAGGGCTAAGATTAACTTTTAATGAAATTACAATGATGTATAGCCTAATCTAAGAATAGACACAGTCTCTGGGTAGCCAATCACAGTTGTGAAATTCTGGTATTAAAGTAATTACAATGAAGAAAACTTATTTTTCATCTATAATTATGTTCTTGAGAAGTTAAGGACTCTCTGGACTTTTCTTTTTAAACCATTTACCTATGAAATGGGATAGATTTAAAAGAGAATCAGATCTAAGATGGTATCTGCCTTCTGCAGTAGAAAGGTTAATCTTGGGCTTTTAGCTCCGCCTGGTGTGTTAAGAGCCACGAAACAGCCGATCCAGATCTTACAAGAACAATTTGGGGAAACTGAAAACGGATGGCTTTTCTTGGACCCACCCAAGGTCCGAGGTTTCATGGCAAACGTCTTCAGTTTAAAATAATCCTCATGCCAAGTCCAGGGTTCCAAGTCAGCCTGGACACTTCCCTGTGTTTACAATATAAAAAGGGCAACACTGTTATCGTGTACCTGTTGGATACCCACCTTTGCTTGCAGAAAATCTTGATGTAATAATGTTCACTGTGCGTTCCATGCAGAGCATCTGTCCATTCTACAGGATGGAATCTGTAGATACAGGTTACCACCAGCCTGCAATGTCACTGCAGGGCAGCATTCTCCTCCCTGTGCACACATCCAGGGACTCGTCTTACACGTTTTATATTTATAACTACACTTAAAGCAGAGTCGCGGGCTGCTGCTCCAGCCCTGGGACTCAAGCCAGTTGGAGGCTTTTACGGCAGATGGAGGCAGGAAGCTATGTAATTGTTTCGTAGTTTTAAAAAATGCCTATAAATACAGCAAAGAAACATCTTAGTTTGCCCAGGACAGCCTCAGTTTCTGCCTGCTGCACCGAGGACCTGTCATCATCCCGGTTTGGATGATAGACTCAGAGGTTATGTTCCCTACAAACTCACCGCTGATCGCGTAGTTGTTACCCTACTGACCTTTTCAGAGGAGGAGATGGCAAGTGATGTTCCCTCCGCTGCCACAGAGACCCTGACGTGACAACCTTCAGGAGAAAAATGGACAAGTGAAAATAGAAGTCTGAAGTGGTCCCGGGCATGAAGAGGGATGTGTGGCCTCTTAAACACTCCATGAAATGGTCTCAAAGTAAAATTTCACAGCACAGTTAAGCTACACGGGCAGGCACTATTGTTTACAAATTACTTCGCAAATTGGCAATGGCAATGGGTAAATGAGCTCTCAGCTCGTTGCTGGACGCTAATGCGACTGCTCTGATCTCCGCAAGCAGGGTTGCCTTCCTTACTGTATTGTTGGTCTTTGATGCCGTTATCCAGAGACGGAGGGTTTTAAACTGTGATTAAATGAAATTCCCATGCACTGCCGTCAGGTCACCTTCAAGTTCACTTCCCAGGAATTTGGCTATTCTGCGCTGACGTCCCATGAACGGGGTCTCCTTGATTCTTCCAAAAACAGAGTTAACAGAAGGTCACGTAGATTGAAACGATGTTCTCATTCTGACAATAGCTTCAGTCATTAAGAATAAATTTGGGGGAATAGCTTTGTTAAAAATCATATAAAATATTAGTTACTATATAACACTATCTGAATGTAAATATTCAATGTTACTTATGAATTAGAGGGCTAGTTTTCTCTTGAGATTATTTATTTTTTTAATTTTAATCATTTTTACTTTTCGATTAGAGTTGACGTACAGTAGTTCTAGGTGTACCCCGGTGATGAGACACATAATTTACTGAGTGATCATCCCAATAAAGCTCACAGCCATCCGACACCATACGTGGTTACTAGGATATTATTGGCTCTACTCCTGTGCTGCTGTACTCCACCTCCCAGTGCCTACTCTGTAACTGCCTGTTTGTACTTCACCTCTTCACCTGTTCCCCCGACCCACGTCTGGTCTGGCAACCACCAAAATGTTCTCCATGAGTCTATTTCAGTTCTATGGCTCTGCTTGTTTTGTTTTTTAGATTCCATTGTTGATAGATATGTACTTACCATTTTATTACCATTTTATTGTTCATGCTTTTTATCTTTTTTTGTTTTTAAGAAACCCTTTTGCATTTTATGTAATACTGGTTTGGTGGTGATGAGCTCCTAGCTTCTTCTTGTCCAGGAAGCTCTTTATATTCAATACATTCTTCCATTCTAAAGGATAGCTTTGCTGGCTAGAGAATCTTGGTTTTAAGTCCTTGCTTTTCATTACTTTGAATATTTCTTGCCAGTCCCTTCTGACCTGAAAAGTTTCTGTTGAGAAATCAGCTAATAGTCTTAGGAGAGTGCCCTTGTAGGTAACTAAATGCTTTTCTCTTGCTGCTTTTAAGATTCTCTTTTTATTTTTTAACACTTGGCATTTTAATTATGATGTATCTTCAGTGGGCCTCTTTGGGTTCATCTTGTTTGGGATTCTCTGCACTTCCTGTACTTGTATGTCTATTTCCTTCACCAAGTTAGGGAAGTTGTCTCTAATTACTTTTTCAAATAGGTTTTCAATTTCTTGCTCTCTCTTTTCCTTCCAGTACCCTGATGAAAAGAATGTGGGTATTCTTGAAGTTGTCCCAGAGGATCTTTACAGTGCTCTCATTTTTTGGATTCTTTTTTTTTCTTTTTGATGTTCTGATTGGGTGTTTTTTGTTTTTTATATTCCAAATCTGCGATTTGATTCTTGGCTTTATCTACTGTACTGTCGATTCCCTGTAAACTATTCTTCATGTTTTAGTGTATCCTACATTTCAGACTGGTCCTTTTTTATGTTGCTAAGGTTCTCACTAAGTTCCTTAAACCTCCCTATATCCAGGGTTTTGAACCCTGCATCTAGTAGATGGCATCTCTCCATTTTGTTTAGTTCTTCTTCTGGAGTTTTGTTCTGTTCTTTCATTTAGGACATGTTTTTGTCTCCTCATTTTGGCAGTCTCCCTGTCTTTGCTCCTATATATTAGGTAGAGCTTCTGTGTCTCCCAGGCTTGGTAGAGTGGCCTAATGTAGTAGTTGTCCTGTGGGGTCCAGTGGCACAGTCTCCCTTATCACCCAGGTTGGGCACCAAGGTGGGTCCTCTCATGTAGGCTGTGTACACTCTTTGCTTGTACTTGAGCTTTGATGATTGAGATTATTTAGACTGGTTAAATCCATCAGCTTTTTTCTTATTTTTCTTATCAGTACTATTAAGCATAATTTCTGGTGTTGCTATACTACTTAACATAATTTTTTATTCAGGAATACTTTGATTAATATGAAAACAAGTTTTTAAAATATCTTTTACTTTAATTGTTACAATGTCACTTGACTTAATTTTCAAGGTACTCATGTGTCAAGGATAGTATCTTCAGAAAATGATTTTAAGTTCCAGCAAAATAACAACTGCAAATTCAGTCATTTTTCATTGTTAACAGATAATCTATTTCAATAACATTTTATTCAATTCTTATTTTAGATGACATCATTATAGTTATTAAGGTTAGTGTTTGCTTTAAAATCTTTATAAATACAGAGAAATTTAATCTGCTAGTGTAATTCAAACAGTGAACATTGTATTAAAATTAATTACTTGTGAAAGACTCAAGTTAAATATTTTGGCATTATATTTGCAAGTTAATTTTCCAAATTTATTTTTACTTTCAATGTCAGTTTTGCTTTCCTTTTATAAGTTATGTATGCACACTGTAAAATTTTGGAAATATGAAATTATAAACAGAAAAATTAAAATGCTCTATAATGACACTCTTTATACATAAGTACTGATAATATTTTTACCTTTCATTCCATTGATTTTTCATTGCTACTGGCATGTTTTATGGCATAGACCCTTCTGTGAGCAATTTTGCTGATCCCATCATCCTTTAGCAAGCTTCAGTCCCTGTCATCTCAATTAGGAGCCAAGGTCATTGCCAGAAAAGGTGGTGTGTCTGCGCAGTGTTTCCTTTTGTTCTGTTGAGCCTGCCCCTTGTTAAACTTGAACCGAAGGTACTTTCCTACTTTGACCTGCCCAATGATGCACCTCAATCATATAAATCCTGAGTAAGAGTAGTTCATACCTTAGGTTAGGACAGAGTACAGCTGTCCAAATGAGTTTGGGGACAACTTGAGATGTTCTGGTGGTGATCATGCCAGGGGAATGCTGTTGGAATTTAGTGTGTGGATGCAGGGAATCACACCACAACCATCCCAGAATGCAGTGGACACTTCCCGCCCAAAGGCATCCCTTACCACTGGAAAACTGAAGGCCTTTATGAAGTGCTTTTGTACTTTTAAGGAAAAAAAACCCAAAACCTTACATTGCTCAAGATGTGAGAATACGCGTTGTGGCTCCAAGCATCACATCATAGTTTCCTCTCCTAAGTGCCATTTCAGAGTATTCCTCAGTCTGCATCACACATCACGATCTGGGAAGGTGGTGAATTTTTCTAACCATTGTTGATAGAATATGCCTGAGCCATTTTCCTGTTTGTTGTTGTCAGTGGGTTCAAGAAACAGGAGTCTAACACTCAGTGCCTCTCACCAACCTTCACCTCCACCTGAAGATCTTTAAATGCCCGTGAGAAAGGAAGAGTGAATTAAAGGGCAGAGTAGTGATTCTAGAGCAGACAGCAGGGCCAGGATGCCGGGGGGGATGAGGAAGAACAGGCTATAATCAGAGAAGGGTCCAGTCATTCGTTACAGAAGAGGGGAAGGTGGGTCTTATCACCAATAACTGATGGTTACAGATTAAAGGTACTCATGAATGTTAGTGCTGTTTTCTCCAGACTAAATCTCTCTCCCAAACTCCAGACTCTAATAATATTCAACTATTTTCTCAATTTTGCTACTTGAATTAATTGTATATTGCCCCAACTCTTAAAACAACTGAATTTGTGATCATCATCCTGAAAACATACTCTCTCCATAGGCTTTTCTGCCTCATTTTACCCTAATTTTATCTTTGCATTTGCCAGGATTAAGGACACTGGAATCATCTTTGACTACTCACTTCTTTTGTGGTCCAAGTTAGGTACGTTAGAAAGTCATGTTGGCTGTAATTTACAAACACAAAATTCCCCCTTCTGCTACCCCATTCCTGCGGCGGCCACCTTCGTTTATTGCTGGGATAACTCTGATAGACTCCAGCTGGCCTTTCTGCTTTTATTCATATTCCACAAAGCCTGATTCTTTGCAGCATACAGAATGTTCCTTTAAACCGCCTAAACTTGATCTTGTTATTCTGCTCCAACTCGGCAGTGGTTCTGCATGTCACACAGAGCAAATACCAGTCTTTGCAAAGGTCCATTCTGTGAGCTGGCTTAGTATTGTACTTTCTCCCTTGCCTCTGCCCCCGGGTACACTGTGTCCTTACTGCTCCCCACAAAGTCTAGGCATGCTTTCACCTGGCGATCTATTCACTAGAACTCTGCCTGCAACTCCCTGAGCTTTATGTTCAGAGCTAACTTGTTCACCTCTTTAGAGTCTTGACTCGAACGTTAATGGCCACTCGTAAGTCTTTAACATATTTTGTATCTCAAAACATGTGGTGTAGTTGGTCCTATCTCATTGCCTCCCTCTCAAAATCCTGTTATTTTTTTTCCAATACTTTTCATTTAGTGATGCATTTTTCCAAAAACTGGTCTGTAAGAATGATTTCTGTGTCCAATTATCATTACACTGCTCTTTATACTTATGGTTGCTTTACCAACTATAAGAAATATTAGATCATTTTGATCTAATATTAACACAATTAAGGGAAGAGAAAATTAAACTTGATTGACAACATATTTTAGCAATTGATTTTGAAGTGTATTGGATCTTGGGGATCCTGACCCCTCCCTCCAGCCTAGATGGCTGTAGTTATGTGGACTTCTCTATCACACAGGTATTTTGTTCCCATATGTTTTCATTGTAACTTTTCTGCATCTTGTTTGATCTGTGTTTCAAAAGAGAACTTTAGAATGTTGGCAGCCTGCATCCCAGCACTGTGGTTGCTAGGAGAGAGGGAGCCATCCTGGGACACAGCATTTCTCTTTTTTGGATTTTAAGTTTGAGTACAAAGCTGAATAGGGAACCCATGTCTAACTGTAATCTGTTCTGTAGAATGAAACCGTGTCCTCCATGGGACTTCAGTGTGCCTCTGAGCAAACCCTGAGCCTTCTCTCTACACTCCTTCCACAGGAAAAATTTTTTCTTAAAGGTTTAAGTGCTGAGAGATTTCTGGGCTTGTTACTCTTTTGAGTTATCCATTAGGATTTTACTGATATGTTTTACAATGTTAATATTTTAAAGTCAAATATTTTGCTGAATTCAAAGGAAAGGTAAATTAAGATTTCAAAGGATTTGTTTTGGCATTTAAAAATTATAATTAGATGAAGAAATTGAAATTGTCTATTTGTATATGATCTTTTCATAAACTAAGAGTCTCCGTGCCTGTGCATATGAGCACAGGTGTATTAAGTTTGTGAAAACTAACATTTCTCTTATTCTTATTACTTGGTTTTGTTTCAGGCATATACAAATAACGTATATGCATGTGCACACACACATATATATAAAATCACTTTCTACTGTACATTTGTTAAGGAACAAAATAATTCATAAATAAAAAGACTACAAGTAAAAGTACATGCAAAATAACCTTCTTGCCTTAGTCAGTACTACTGGACAGTGAAGTGGTGGGTTATTTAGGCTATTTATGGCAGCAGAGAGGACACACCAAAGATGCACATCTCAGATGAAAGGAAGAGGCTGGGAGGGTTACAGAGTGAGCCACAGGGCAGTTGTCCATGGGTCTCCGGGCTGCTGTGAGGACAGCACCATGAGTCCTCTCTAAACTGTGGGTGCAGTGAATTCTCAGAATGTGTGAGAACAGTGTGGTCCTTTGGAACACACATGGCAGGGGAAGCTTCTTAATACTTGTTCTCTGCTAGAATCCCAGGTTTCAGCTAAAGTCCAACATTGCCATTCATTTTATACCTGCCGATCTTCAAAAAAGGGGGGAGAAGACTGCATTATAATATTATTTAGTGCATGGATTTAGTTTATGGCACTTAGAAAAAATAGCAAAGCTTGACTGAAGTCATTTTCTCAGAAAAGTTTTCCATGAAGGGATTGTGTTTTTGCTTGAGAGTAATCTATGACATTACATGTATATATACACACATACGTATACATATATATATGGATAAAGTGGCATGTGGTTATTTTCTGTCTGTTTATTGTCCTCTTTGAAAAAAGATTTCATTTAAAACTGGTGCATTTTTAATCATGTTTACCAGTACGATCAAATGAGCCCAAAAGAATACCTAAGAACCAAATTATTTCTCTTAAAAGAATTGTTCCTTTTAAAAATAAAAAGCTCAAGTTATTTATCACATATAGCTCTATTTGAATTTTCAGCCTCCTTATCAATCTTTTATAAATACATTAATGCCACCTTTATTGTGTGAAACACTGAGTGTATCTGAAATCAATAAGTTAGCACACAAATACTTCATTCTATTCTTTTAAGAATGTCATTCCTAGAAAATTTTATAACCTAATCTGAAGAAGTATAGAAATTTTTATTCTATATGTAAAATATTAGTATAAAATGTCTTTAAAGCTTAGTATTCATCAGAAGAGTAAAAACAAAAACATTAAAATAGTGAATGATACATGCTAATATAATAAACATATTTAAACTATATAAGAAACTTGAAGATTGGAAAGTAATTTCAAGCAGTAGGATCTATATATTAATAGAATAAGATGCATGAGAATCACTGCTTTCACAAGGCAAAAGATTGAAACAAATCCAAATGTTTCCCCACACACCCTTATCAATTTGTATATCTAGCTCAGCTTGAAGGAAATATTTAACAATTTTACATCCTTCTGTAGTATGCAGTTAATTTTCCTGCCTGCCTCCTTTTCTCTATGTCTCCACATCATCTATGAATATATTAAACAAGTTAGAAATCATTGACTAAGATATTTTAATGGATAAAAGACTAAAATCATAGATTTATGATCTATCCTGAAAACGGAAATTTACTAGAGGACTGGAATTGCATGCAAACATTTACTGAATAAAGTTCACTCAATTGCTGAACTACACTGAGTTTGTAATAGGCGTAAGGCAGTGAGCATGAGTCTCTGTTGTAGGATTCCAGCTTCTTGAACTCCTGCCAGGGAAGCCTGAGATAGCATGCAAAGGAGTAATAGTAATGGCTGCAGTTAAAATTAGAATTAAAACAGTCATTGGGTAAGGAAAAAATATACCTATGCGTGTCTCTTTAAACATTTTTATTAGAAGGGGAATTTTAGAGATGTTATGTGCATAGAGATAAAAATATGTGGATATGTTCATGTGATATAATGAAGTCTGAATAACAGTAATAAATAGGACAGTAATAAAATTGGAAAAATATGTATTCCTGAAAGACATTATGCTCCAAAACTCTAGGCAATATTCTCATGCCATATTGAATTTCTTTGGGATTTTGTAAAATTTTGTCTTACCTTGCCTGCTATGAGCTACAGCTCATCCATACTGGAATTATTTTCAGAATAACTAAATATAATAAGATTTTTTTACTTCTAACTTTCACTAAATTTTTAAGTCAAATTTACATCTAAGTCTTGCTTCAGCAAAGTACTTTTTATTCCTTTCTTTACCTAGATTACATTGTTTATTCATTTCTTTATTAAACTGCCTTTCATTTATTGCCTACAATGTTCAAGCACTGTACTTAAAATACAATTATGAATAAGATCAACCCAGGTACCTTTCCAGTAGGAAACTTACAGTCTCATAGGAAAAAAATATGTATATACATAATAAATCATAAATATGATGATTATGAAGGGGTGACTCTCAGTACTCTCCAGAAGCGTTTGATCAAAGAATCCAAACTGTTGTGAATAATGATGCAATGAGCACAGGAGTACCGTATCTTACAGTTTATGAGTCCTTCCGATGTATGACTGGGTGAGGAAGATGGGGTACACCTATAAAATGGAATACTACTCAGCCCTGAGAAAAGATCAAATATCGGCATTTAAACAACATGATGGACCTGGAGTATCATGCTAAGTGAAATATCACAGACAGGAAAGTACAAGAATCATGTGATTCTCTTCATATGTTGGATATACAACAAAAATCAGCAATAAACACAACAAGTGAACTCAGACGAAGACAATAGAATGATGTTCCTAGTGGGGAAGGAGGGCGGGGGTGAATGAAGGTTAAGGGGTCAAATGCGAGATCTGTCCAGAAAGTATCCAGCCACGTACTATGAAAACTAGAGACATTTAACTGAGGAAGATACAAGGTGCACAAAACATTGTACATGGGACAGTGACACCTCAGTCCCCTTCAAAGTAGGCACCTTGGGGCCTCACACAGTTCTCCCAGTCACTATCAGATACCCCATCATATTTTCCTGAATCTCATTGATGGCTTGAAATCTCTTCCCTTTCAAAGGTGACTTTATTTTGGGGAAAAGCCAAAAGTCACTGGGCTGAGTCACCTGGGTGATAGACTGTTTCACCAAAACCTCTGCATGAGGTATGATGCATGAGCAGGTGCATTCTCATGACGAAGCTGCCAGTCACTAGTTGCCCACAGCTGTGGCCTTCTGAACCATTTCCACATAGCAACATTCAAGCTTAATGCAAAATTTGATGCAGATTCGTTGGTCTACTTGCTCAGTTGTTTTGAATGTGACCACCACACAGTACACATGCTCACTCAACAGTGTCTACCGACCACCACCACTGACTCGTACAGTGAAGTCGTCATTGTTCCTACATGCACATTCCTGTCCACTCTCCTTGGCTGCCAGGTGACATCCATGTTTCACAAACTGTTCTCATTATAATAACAATGGCTGCACTTCTTCCGGACAGACCTCATAGATGGTGCCAGAAGAAGACTAGGTTTCAAGTGCTGAACACATAATAGAATATATACAGGCATCGTATTATAAAGTGGTACCCCTGAAATTTATATAACGTTACTAATCTATGATCTATGTTACCACAATAAATTTAACTAAAAAAGGAAAACAAGTAGAGAAACACTTAAAAAAGAAAACATAACTTATAGCAACTAGAGTGTAAATATAGTCTGATCTTTTGGTTTAAAGTTAACAAGGTAGCTTTGTTAATGGAATAAATGTGAAAAAATGTGAATGAATAATATATTTTACCAGTGAGAAGGCAATATTTTTAAATATCAACCATGTGCGGAGATAATTGGTTTTGTTTTATTCTAAATCATCTGTTTTGTAGCCCAAGATGTCAGCCTGCCTCTATAGGTATCGTATCTCAGAAAGACCCTCTGACCCAGATTCAGTCCGATGTCACCTTTGGTCGTCAAGTTCAGTCCTCCCAAGGAAAGCTAAATACGACTCTTCCTTCGGGTTAATGAAATAACCCAAACACAAGCCCAAAGGCATAGCACCTTCAAAGCTGCTATTTGCTGAAAACCTATACCAGTTGCCATGGAAATTATTCTTGTAAAATCCATATGTAGAGATAAAGTAGTAAGACTAATTTAACCACAAGTAGTGTGGAATGATGTATGGGAAAAATGAAAATTTAATTATGATGTAAAAAATTAAAGTCTCTTTTTACATATGTTAGTATATGATGATCAGATTATATTTGCATTACAGAAAATTAAAAAAGTGAATTAAGTTTATAATTATTTTGTAAGTTTACTGATGTGTCAAACTTACAAAGACTTATGGGAGAAATGTTCAATACATTATTTACATTTATTTATAGTTTTTTCCAGAACAGTATATAACAAGTATTTCTGTTAGTTGGCATTCAAGTTGATTTTCAGAGAGTAAAATACGTATGTAAATGTTAATAGCTTACACTGTCAGGAAATGCTGTATACTATATATATTACTTAATTTCACAGATTTTAACCTAGCCCACAGCCAGAAAAACAAATGTTTTCAGTCACACCCAAGGCTGAAGTGATAAACACCTGAATTTGCTGAAGAGTGAGGCAGCTATGCCCGGACCAGTGATTCTGGAGCTTCAGCCTGCGAACCCATGACAGAGGGCTGGTTGAAACACTGAGCTGTTGGCTGCAACCTTGGTGCTTCCCATTCAATCCCTCTGCACTGGGGTTCGGAAATTTGCATTCACGACAAGTTCTCAGGTGATACTTCTGCTGGTCTGCCTTCAGTGGCGAATGAGTGGACACGATACTAACTGTATCACAATGGAACCATAAAATGTAATCATGTGTGTTTATTTTACAATACTACGAAGTGGATGCACAGTGTTCGTAGCTTCAATACCGAAATAGTACTGAGAATGTTACTGGCGTTCAGGGTTCTTGGGAAGTCCCGAGATGAAAATTAGGAGTTCACCACAAAAAATCAGTGCTCAGCGTATGCGTGAGGCAAACAGCATGCAAGAGGGGAGAGAAAATGCTGTGCTCTCTGAACACGAGCTGGGACAGTCTGAAGAGGCGGGAAAGATGCATCCTGAGCGTGACCACTAAGCACACAGATGTGGGGACCCTTTGCACAACATAGAGCAATGGAGCCAGCAACATGTTAACTGCCGACAACATAAAATGATGATTTGTGTTTTACAAGAAAGTGAAAATGTAAGATTGAATGAAGGCTGGATTAAGAATGAATCTTTAGAAAATAGGAATTCTAACACACCAAAACCAATTTTATCTAAAAGAGAAATATTCAATGACTAACTCTTTCATTTCCAATGTAATGGTGAAAGAGAAAAAAATTTTAAAAAAAGCAAATCTCATAGACACATTTCATTAGGTTTGTAAGTTTTAGGACACGCTGCAAGTTACAGAAAACATCTAAAATCTTTTCACGATCGTCCAATTCTCCTGTGGGTTAACTGAAAATCGGTTCTCGAGTTGATGGTACAAAAGCCAATGAGAGCCAGTGATTTTTGAGTAGATTCAAAGAGGAAACAGTCATTCTCCAAATCCTCTGGCACCAAGACTCACAAACTCAATGATGTGCCAGGGTTTCATCTTTAATCTAAACCCCAGTGAGCACTGACTTTGAAGGGACTGATAACAAATTCAGAGCGGACAGAATATAGAGTGAAGAAAAAGAAAGGACCAACATTTCACTCCAGTCTTCTCGTCCATGGACCTGCCAGCAATGACATAGGCTGAGTGACTGAGAACGCGGTTTACGATCTCAAGGCAAATTCTTAAAGAAGTCCATGCTTTAGCCCTTTCATTTTTATGATACTTAATCCATGCTCACGTTCCAGCCTGTTCCCTGGATTCTTCAGAGCTGATTTATTTTTCTAACCTCGGCTGTGCCTCCGGCGGCGTGTCCAGCTATCGGGCCTCTGCACACCGGGCAGCTAATTGGTGGAACTGCCTCGCATAAAATATTCATAACGGGAACTGTCTGAGGTTAATTTCAGAACTATTTCTCTTTTCATTTTAATCTGAAATATTGCCACCAAAATTTTATGTGATATCTCTACTTCCAAACTCCAAAGGTATTGCAAGTTCTGAACTTTCCTTGGAGGGAAGGTTGGAGCCGGGTTTTATTGAAGGTGGGCAGGAACCCTCCATCACAGAAGACTTTCTGAGAACTTATACATCCAGTTTCTTGAAAACCCTTTGTGTTCAAGTGGAATGTTTTATTTTCTGTAAATCCTTTGGTTTGGGGAGAAAAAAACAAATTTAATAGTGCTGTGCAAATATTACCTTAATTTTTAATTTAACTAAAAATAATGACATCTATTTTCTTAATTTTGTTGTATTTGTAGGAAATTGCATAATTGTATACTTCTAAAAAATGTATTCCACAAATATAGCATGGAATTTTAGGGGTTCTGAAATTCCCCATCAATAATTTCTTTCATTTGAGGAAGCACACACCCAAATTCTAGCTTTTACAGAATTTACTTACTATTTAATGTTTCATGTGTTAATCAACAGAGTAATAATTATATTAACATTATAATAATCACATTAACAGAACAGTGACAGCTTTCCTTCCGCCAGGCTTTGGGTTCAGGCATTTTTACGAGACCCGTCTAGGAGTAGGGCTGCATTTGAGATTTGTTCTTGCCATGCTTTCCCACAAGGCAACAGTTTTCTGATCGGCAGAAACTTAAATCCAGGGCAGCGAGTGCTTTATCAGATCAAAGTTTGTTTGATTCTGAATGTATTACATTTCCCTTTCTGCTGTGATGCAGGAACAATGTTTTTACAGGAGGCTGTCACTCTGAGTCAAACCATGTGGCTTGGTGGTCGGTCGTACAGGGAAGTTGTATCTGCTCTTCAGTTTAAGAACAGCCCCAGGCGTGCAGCCTGTGGCTCCTGGGGGTATGGCTGACTTTGTTCTCTCTTCCTCTCTCCCCCTCTTTCCCCCTCTCTCCCCTTCTTTCCCTCCCCTGCCTCAGTGCTTAATTCTGCTGTAGGAGTTAGCATTATCCCTCCCTCCTCACTGCTGTCCTTCAGCCTAAGGGAGTGCTCACGAACAGAAGCCAGCAACATTACTCTCTTGCACACACTGTGTTTTGAGGTGGTGTTTGAGGGGAAGGTCCTGTCGGAGTTACTTGTTGCTACTGTATGGCTGTGCCCCCGCCACTCCCCTACATGTCTGCACTGCAGTGTCCACAGCACAAGGCGCTTCCTGATCTTTCCAGGGACCTCGTGGCAGGTTGGTGGGGAGAGACAGGCCACAGGCAGCAAACGCTCCCAAGCTCCTGCAGGCCCAAGGGCGTGTTCTACTTCAGTTAGGTGAGCTTTGGTGCTTTCTCTCTTCCTGAAGCCTCGCCTTAGATTTTGGGTCTGTTTTTTCTGTGACCACAGCTTTCCAATGAGCTCAAAACAGTCATGAGTGTGAACAGAAATTATTTTTCATTGTAAGAGGAGAGGAGTTCCTTTCAGCTTTCTACATTCTGGAGAAGAAACTAGAATTACAATGGTGGATTTTAGTCCGGTAAATATTTGCTTTGTTCCAGTGAGTACGTAGTGTTACATAGTACACACGGTGCCGAAGGAGCTTGAACGAGGGTGCTGCAGGCATTCACTAAGTTTTTCCTAAAATGGTCATCACTTTCTTTCTTTTGGGAAAGGTCAATTCTTACAGTGTTATTTATATGATCAATCAATAATTTGACAGTTTTATAATTAAGAATTCAGAATGAAAAGTACCTGTGGTATTCAAAATTAATGTAGACCACTTATCGATAGAAATTTAAGAAACATCAGTAGTTTTCTATAAGCAATTAAAAGGGCTCCATCTGTCTGCATTATAGGGCTGTTATGAAGTAATTTGTGAAAAGTTCATTTGGTCCAGCATGTGATCAATGTTAATTACTTAGAAATAGCAATGTAAATTTGATCAATACTAACATTCTAATTGTGAGATTCCACTGCCTTTAATGAGTACGCGTTTGATTGTCATTAGTGAGTGAAACTTTGGTTTTACAAATTGCAGGATAATGTTAACTAACTCAAAAAAGTTTGAATATATTGCAGAATAATGATATTTTACTCAAGAAAGGTTCAGCCACATTAACCCCAACTCTCAGATCATATTAACTTAGGTGGAAGGAGCAGGCGTGACGGAGTCTTTGTTCCAGGAAGCACCATGCCATCCCAGAAGCTATCTTATGTGTTCTCTGTTATTTTAACATATTTTACTAATTTCAAAGAACCCCTCCAAAAGTAAATGCATACATGCTTCCATTGACTTCATAAACATTATATATCACACACCTCCATTTACAGCACTGCTTTTGCATTGACTATCAAATAATTTTATAACTGACTTAGTCCTCTGTAGAAGTTAAGCCTCTGTTAACTTCAACCTGCAATATTAGGCCATGTAATGGGAATGATGAATAATACATTATTTCTGAGATACAGGAACTAATTAATGGGAGCTGTATGGGGAGTGAAATAGGATTCACAGCAGATTAATGCCATCATCGAGGTATGGCCAGTATAATTTAGACATACCTAAAAATGATTATTTAACTCTGCCCTGTAATGGCTAGAGGAAGGCCAGGTGGAGAGGTTAAAGAATAAGATTGTATCCTGCCCACAGTTTTTGTGGCAAATGCCACAGCATGAGGATGTCCTTGACTCAGGGGCATAGATCGACGTCAGTGTTTGGGAAAACACAGGCCACTGCTTTAAAACAGTTAGCAATCCAGTCACATGAAATGCTCAAGGAGACGTTCCACGTGCAATGTTCCATGTGCCACGTGCCAGAGCGATGCCGAGAAGTGAGTTGTGTGCTTGACGTCAAAGACGGGGTCAGCCTTGGAGTCGCTGTCTTTCCTCACAGCTGAGCACCCAGCTGAAACGATATGTTACCATGTAATTATTGAATAGTTTGATATGTGCTTGATTAATTCTGCTAGAGAGGCAGAATAATGAGCCCAACAAAGATGCCCTGGCCTAATTCTTGCAAACTGGGACTATGTCAAGCTACACAGCAAAGGACAATGAAGGTGGCGGATGAAATTAACCTTCTAATAAAATGACTTTGAAACAGGGAGATTATCCTGGATCATCGAGGTGGGACCGGCATAAACCCAAGGGCCCTTCTGGGGAGTGAAGGAGCTGGAAGCGTCAGAATAAGACAAAGAGATGTGATGATGGAGGCCAGGTTCCAAGGGATGCGCTGGCTGGCTTTGAGGATGGAGGCCGAAGGTCGTGAGCCGAGGAATGAGGTCGGCTGGTAGATGTTACAAGGCAAGGGAACTGATTCTGCCTGGGAGCCTGCAGGAGGGAACGCGGCTTTGCAGCCATAAGCCTGGAAGATAATAAGTGAGCGTTGTTTTAAGCTACTGAGTTTGTGCTCGCTAGTCTAGTCTCTCGTAATACAAAATTTATGCAGTTAATTTTGAAAATGAATACAACTGTTCAACATATTAAAGGGATAAAAATAGCATAATCCCATTTAAAGACAGATGCTCCTGGTGAGAGAGAGCGTCAGGGGAATATGCCGAGAGGATGGGGGCATCCCATGGGAATAGAAGTCAGCACGAGCTGGAGAACTGATTGGCTAGCATGAGAGACAGAATTGCCCAGTGCCCGGGCTCTTGGGTGGTGTTGAAGTCATCGTGGAATTTGAGGAGTGGAAATTAATAAATATCTCTTAACTTGACCTCCAAAGACAAGCCATCCAAATCTTTTATTCAGATGGTTTCACCCCTCGGAACCCTCACTGAAGCATCAGTGCTGTTGAGGAGACGGCCTGCAGAATCTGTCACAGACCCTGTGTTGGGTCCTCCCCAAAGGGCCCTTCAAGCAGCCCCCAGAGTAAGGCAGCAGTGTGCTGAGAAAGCAGAAGGAAGGCTGCCCCAATGTGGCAGGAACGACGGGGCCACGGCTGCCCGGTATCACTCCTTCGTGAGGACAGCATGTGACGCAGACTCTCCGGTAACACATGCAAGGGTGTAAGGGTGAGGTGGTGCAGTTTTAATCCAAACCTGCTAGACCGTAGACCCAGAAGCACCCATCTGTCTGTCTGTCTGTTTGTCCTCCTGTGTCCCAGCGGACAGGCAGGACATAGATCCCCAGGATTGAGAGGCACTTCACATGCACCTCTGATAACAAGGAGTAATCCGAATAAAGAACAAATGGAAGGAAATGCCATGCTCCTCAGGCTATTGCCAGTATTAACCTTATCACAAAGCCTCAAGTAATGCAGGAGTGCCTCTCCCCGCCCCCCGACTGGCTGGATGCAGCCGTAGACAGAAGGGCTTAGGAGGACAGCAGTGCCCTGGGCTGGATCCGGCATGAGCTGCCCATTGGGGTAAGCAAACCCAGCTCCCAGCACTTTCTGTGGACCTACTGTTCTGCCAGATGCTGCTCGTCTCCACATACGTAAACAGAAACATGGATAATAATCACTTCTGTCTCTCGGCCCTGAGGGTGCAGTGGATCTGACTGTGCTTGGCATGGCTACAGTCGATTCCTGTGATTTCTGCGTCTTGGGCCAGGCCCTGGAGGATCATAGCAGGGGCAGTGGGGAGCTGTGGCGCACTGCGGTGCCCTCCTCAGCAGTGAGAGTGCCTTGAGAGAAGGGGCTCCAGGCATGCTGCTCGCACGTGCACGAATGCCTGACCGCAGACTGCAGCTGAGAATGAAATCTCTCCTGCCCTGCATTAACTTATCCCTTTCTGGTGTGCAACTGTGCCCAGCAAAATTGTACCACATTGTGGAAGGGACACCCAGGAGCCCGGGTTTGGGCACCGCTGCAGGTCAGCTGGGTGAGCATGTCAAGTGCCTTCATAGCGTATGCCTCCTCCTGCTGCACCGAGGCCACTCTCCCAACTATCATACACGTGTGGCCTCAGCGGTGTCTCCAGGGAGGAAGCACGTGGATTCCAGGTGCCTGTGAGCCTGCTGCTGTTGTGGCCAGGCTCAGATGCTACAGCCAAATAGCCCCAGGAAGAGGAGACACGGGAAGCCGGTAGTTGTCCAGCATTCTCCTCCAAACAAACACCCTGACATCTGCCTCTGAGAACAGGTGTGCAGAAGACGAGGGGCTGTGGGTGTTGAAAGTAAGGAGGATTGGCTTTCTAACCTAATTGTAAAGTAATTTTCTTAGATGAGGGAGTTAAAGCATTCTGAGATAAGACAGGATAATCCACTTCTAATTTCAAGGAACACTCAGTGGTGTCTGCTGTTTTCTATGATATGAGGTTTTTTGTTTTTTGAATCTATCCGTATTACAGGTCTTTGGATCCCCTTTCTTAGTTTGTTCCCAAACTTTCCCATAAAAGACCTGTAGGGAATGTGAATTCAGTGGTGTTTATATTCAGTGATCAGCATAAGCAACTCGGGTTTGGCTATCAAATACTTCAGCCCTGCAGCTACTAGAAATAAACATTTTACCCGATATTTAGAAATCCTTATATACCAGTTTATACTTTGAACTTAAAAATTGAGATTTGAACTTGTTACACCCCTTTAAAGGACTGTGCAGATGTCTTAGAAGCAGCCCCTCACCACATGACAAAATATATAACTGGCTGTAGAAGAAAAAGAAACAAATACACACTTCATAAAATATACTATACAAATGTCGATAAATGTGAAAAAAGTTCATTAGAAATCAAAACACTCAAATTAAAACTCCAAAAAAATGCAAGTGTCTGACAAGACTAAATGTTGGAAGAGTGGGCGTGTGGCATCCAGCTTCACAGCGCTTCCCACGCCCCCCAAGCTTAACAGAGGCTGGCCTGCGTGAGACAAGGTCACCAAGGGCGTTGCTTTGTCCGCCTTCCACTGCTGAGTCATTCATCCTGGGGACACCGGCCCCCTGCCATTCCCAGGACGTTGAAAGCATCTGACCAGGAGGCCCGGTGGACTGGAGGCCCCCAGCGAGCACCAGTGTGCCTGCCACATGAGCAAACTGCTTTGGAAGTCAGTCCTCTAACACCTGGTGATACTCTGTGACACTGCAGTTCCAGAAGACATTAGTTCATGACCAGCCAGAGACACCGAGATAGAGCCGCCCAGTAGAACAGCTCTTCAATTCCCAACTCACGGAAAACTGAGAGCTGTAAATCACCATTGTGATTTGAAGTCATCACGTTTCAGAGAAAATTTATACGTAGCAGTCAGCAGGAAACAGGTGAAGCAATGGCAACTTTCATACATCTGCTTCCGAAGTGTAAACTGGTGCAGACGCTTTGGAGAAAACTGTTGAGTATTACCTGATAAAATGGAAAATACGCATGCCACACTGCTTAGCAAATCGACTCATTCTTACATCTACTAGTCCCATGTGGCAAAGAAATATAACAATGGCAGACTTTTTATAACAGAAAACTGGACACAGCCAAAACGTCTGTAACAATAGACAGATTCCTAAGTAAATGGAGTATCATCATGGAATATTATATAGCCATGAAAAAAGTGCACCTGAAATGAAATTTCCAGGCCAGAGCTAGATTCAAAATAGTGGGGCACACTTTGATTTTCTTATATATAATTTCAGAAATAAGGAAGATTGGCCCTGTTGGTTAGGGACACATCCATCCATCCATGGCTAACTTATACAGAAAAACAAGAAAATGGTTGGCTAAGAAGGTGTAGTAATAGACACCTGACTGTTTTGGGGGGGACAATGCCAAGGAAATGGGGAGGGTTTGTCTGGGGAGGTGGTTGGTGGGAGTGCGGGCTGTTTTTCTGGGGTCCTGACAACATTCTGTTTATTGACTTTATTTACATAGTAACATGCGTCCTTGCTTTGAATTATTTATTACACTAGACAGATGTAATACAGGTGTTTTTCTGTGTAGTTTGTCCTAGGACAACCTGTGTGTGAACAGCCTGGGTCCACTTATACATGGATTTAAAAAAATGTAAGGTATTAAAAAATGCAGTGCAGTAATGTGAATGTGTTTTCTCTTCCTTGTGAATTTCTTAATAAACTTTCCTTCTCTACCTTGCTTTATTGTAAAAATACAGCATATAATAATACGTATAGCATACACAATCTGTGTTAATCAAATGTTTATATGATTGGTAAGTCTTCTAGTCAAGAGTAGGCTAAATTCCAGGGGAGTCAAGTACAGGTGGACTTCTGACTGTGTTGGGGTTTTGACACACTTTACCCCCTCATTGTTCAAGGGTCAACCATATTTTTCACAACATCCATGTACTTATTTCATAAACACTGTTTAGGACTTCCTATGTATGACATAACGTTCTGAAAGCTTTACAAACATGAACATTTAACTTTCGTAGCAACACTATAAAGCAAGTACTTTCACACCCATTTTACAGATGATGAAACTGAGGCTCAGTGAACTGAAGTGGGCTGTCCGAAGTCGCCCTCCCCCGTGAGCAGCCAAGTGGGGAGTCAGGGGAGGTCAGCTCCGGCATGGTGTGCGTCAGCACTGGGCTGCTGTTCTCCTTGTCTTGTTTTTTTGTGTAACTGTGTCCTTGGTTAGGTGTGTGTGTGTGTGTGTGTGTGTGTGTGTGTGAGTTTTTCTTCTTCCCTCTACTTCAGTTTACATTCAATATTTTGTATTAATTTCTGGTGTACAGCATAGTGGTTTGACAGTCATGGACTTGATAAATAAGTGGTTGGTTTTTCTTGATTGGTCTGGTTTAAAGAGAGGAGAGGAGGGGGATATTCTCAGCTTGGTGTGAGAACTTAACCATGTCTTGTGATCCTTCTGCCTCTGTGTCAACATGAGGGCTCAGCTCCGACTCAGTCATTTCCAAACAAGCCTGAGGGTGGTGGGAAGGCGAGCGGGATGGCTGGGAGGAGGTAGATGGCTGGGGAGCAGAACCCAAAGGACAGTGCCACTTGTGTTTCTGTCGCGTGTAGTGCTCCTGGACACGATAATCTGTAAACAAAGTGTGCCAGAGCTTTAAAATATTAGACAGCACAGGCATTCCTCTTAAACCTGAGACATGGTAATGGAGAGCACGGTTTCACTGCTGCCCAGAGATCTTCCCGAAAGTATCGTTTTTTTACCGCTGAGGAAGTGCAGGCTCTGGTGACTCCTGATGCGTCTGGAATGTCAGTCCTGGTGTTGTCCATCAAGATGCTGACCTTGACCCTGAAATTGGAGGGCATGTGTTTTTAAATATATTTTTGTGTGAAGACATAACAAGATACAGAATGTCAGTATATTTCAAAAAAGTTTCAGATATTTTAAAAGCCAGAAGAAATAATAGCAGATATGAGAATGTAAATATGAATAGAGATTTCTTTAATTTGGGGAAATAATGCCTTTTTGTTTAGAAGTAACTCTTTATTTTTATTTTATTTATTGACTTTTGAGAGAGAAGGAGAGAGATCAATTTTTTGTTCATTTATTTATGTACTCATTGGTTGTTTTATGTATGTGCCCTGGCTAGGGATTGAACCCACAACCTTGGCGTATTGGGGCGATGCTCCAACCAACTGAGCTACCCAGCCAGGGTGTAGAGATAACATTTTAATTCATGGAAAATTCGGGGGAAAGTAAAACTATGATTTGTTAGTAAAACTCATAAGCTTAACACAAACCAAGTGCATGGAGTGATTCATGTTTCATGTAGATTTAATTATGAAATAAAAAATATTCAGTCCCTATCACCAGGAAACAAAGAACAAATACATGACAGGGGATTCATGTGAAGATCTCTGACAGCCTAGAAAAGTATTTCTCAATACAAATGAAAAAGTGATATATGAATGAAGTTACTTTGTGGTTCAGAGATGTAGAGAGACAGAATCAGGAGATGTTCCTAGGATTGATAGTCACAAAAAAAAATATTGCAACATTCATAAACCCTTCTTATTGCCAAATTAAACCGTTTTTTTTTTTTTTCTGATGATATTGTTATAATCCAACTAGAGGCAAAACTGGGAAGCTCAAGGGAAAGAAAGGTAGCAAATTAAAAATTTTATATGAAATAAGGAAATAAAGAAATGATTTAGTGCTTTTGACAACACGCCTACTTTTCTGCATAAATGAGAACAATTCCTATTTTAGTAGAAGCTATTCTTAGAGAAAAAAATTCCAAAAATTCATAGAGCAGAAAAGTGCCTTTCCATCTCTTTTTATTGTAGATAGATACACTGCTTTGTTCCTCTTTGTGCAGCCAGCCCCTCCCTAGACGCACAAATTTGTCGGGAGAACAAAAGTTGGCTTCCAGTGGACCTTGGCAGAGCTGGGGAGGCGGGGAACACCATCCCAATATACCCCCTTGATAAATACAATTCCAGAAGAAGGGAATTATTAACAGTTGCCCACTCCAGAAATCAGAGAGATACGGGCATATCTTGTCTTCCACTGAAATAATCTGGGATTATTTATTTCTATAAATCTGTGGGCTGTAGATAGTAAATGATGGATCGGATATGGACTGGCGTATATATTACTTGAAATCAATAAGAGTTTTCACAACGATGGTAGAAATTTCCATTAAAGTCATAGGCTTGCACTTTTTGAAATATTTCCTCCTAGGAAGGAATAGCTGATAATATTGTGTAACTTGGTGTGAAGTATTGTGAATTTATAAAACCAGCGAGTCTGTAAATCACTGTGTGGTGAGGGTCACTCAGGATAAATTAAGTCTGCAAAATACTAAAGAAAACAGATCTCAGAATTTTTCCACAGGGAGGGCAACAAATTTCTGAGTTTCCCACATAACAATAACTGAAAGGTTCACATCTTACACTTGACCAGTTGTTTTAGGCATTTTAATATGTCCATTAAAAAAGAATCAATTTTTTTTTTCATTTTGAATCAAACAACTTTTACTTCCACAGAAAAAGGGTGTTTTTTTTTTTCTTGGTGAAGTACATGCATAATCACATTTTCCTCAATGGTATTAAATTCAAAGAATTGATGGTAAAATTCAACAATTGATTTAAAATGGTCTTTCTTAAAAAAACACCCTTGTGGTTTATTCTGTACTCATGGGGTTTGGGCACTTGACATGAAATGATAAAGCATTTGAAACTATGAATCATGGCTCATGCCACTCTCAACTTCTCTCATTCTTCTGAGCTTGGAGAGTTGTAGAAGTCTCCAAAGGGCCACAGACTGGGGGAGTGACATAGGACAGACTGCTGTGTACAACTTCCTTGTCATAGACACTGGCAACTTAATTCAGAGAGAGGTGACCATCAGCTGAGTAATGACAGTGTCAGGAAGCAAAGCAGGTCTTCACTATAGTTACTCAGCTGTGTATCCTTGAAGCGTGTGCTTCTTGGAGATTCCCCTGGTGACCCTCGCTTCCCCAGAGTGTCTTCCAGGAGTTAAGAACTGATCATTAATTTACCAGGAGAGGAGTCACATTCCAGCTGGGGAAAGGAAAGTGGACACATGTAGAGATAAAAGTTGGAAGATTTAAGCTGATAGAGTGAGAGATATTTGGTGTGTTTGTGAGTTGGTTGTAGGGAATTACCATATTTTGCCATGGATAATGGACACCCATGTTTTTGGCCCAAACTTTTGGGGAAAAAATCTTTCACTTTAATTTTTAATTCAATTATTTATTTATTTATATAGCAATACTTGGTTTTTGTATTATAAAAGAATTTTAGCATTTATTTTTTATCATGTTATGGTACAGGAAATTTTATGTAACAAATAATTACAAAACACAAGAACAGACACAAGGTATTTCAGGCACTACCCATGTACAATGTGTATCCTTATTTTTCCCTCAAAAATTAGGGCAAGTAAGTATACATTATACCTGGCAAAATACGGGTAAGTATGAAAAGTTAAGGTATGATCAGATAATAAAGGACCTTATATGTCAAAGAATGACTTGAACTCTCACCTGTTTTCAAGTACATCACAGTGATATTGCGTTTGCCCTGACACCATGAATAGATTTATGTTTTAAGAAGCTAAATCTGGTGACATGTTGAATTTGGGTTAATAGAGTTAAAAAAACAAAGCCTGAATATGATTCAGCCTTTAGATAGAATGGTATGAAGGCTTATGTCTGCTGTTGTCCAAGTGAAAAGAAATGTGTAAAATAAGATATATTGCAGGTATAATTAAATCACACAGAGTGGGGCAAAAGTAGGTTTACAGTTGTTTGCATGGAAAGTGATACAGTAATTAATTAACAATATGAGAATGCATTCTGTGACTTGCGTATTCACAACTCTAAACCTACCTGGCCCACCTCTACAGTGGTGTGAGGGGAGAAAGTCAAAGAGAATGGGTTTCCTGGCTGACTAAGGAGACGGTGGTTGTCTGGTAGATCTGCACAAGAAGAATGAGGTCCAAGGGATCAGTTCCATTAAAAGATAAGTTCTGGTTTGGAGAGACCATTCATTATACCTGTAGGTCTCTTGGATACCAAATATTAAAATACAAAATGTGATAAAATGTAACAAATGTATGTTTTAACACTATTGCATTTATGATGTATAATATGATAGGATTTATGATTTCAATCATATGGATTTATGATTTCCATCATATGGAGGTAGTAAAATAATTCAAAAGACATAAAATTATACGAGAACCCTGAGGAGTACCAAATCCTGGTGCTTAAAAAGAATGTTCATAACAGGATCCTGTTCATGAATGTTCATTCAGGATTGTCGATACGCTGAAGCAAGGCATTCTTCAGTAAAAATGGATGAACAAATTGTGGTACATTCATACTATGGAATATTATTCAGAACTGAAAAAGAATGAACTATGAAGTCATGAAAATGACTTGAATGAAACTCTAATGCATATTCCTTAGTCAAAGAAACCAAAGAAAAGGCTAAATATTGTATGATTCCAACTATATGACATAGTATGGGAACAGCGGAAGATCAGTGATTTTCAGGGAGGAAGGAAAAGGGAGGGATGGACAGGTGGAGTGCCGGGATGTTCAAGGTGGTGAAAATATTCTGTATGACATTATAATGGTGCATACATGTCATTATACATTTGTTAAAACCTATAGAATGTACAACACAAAGAATGCTCCTTAACATAGACTATGAACTTTGATTGATAATAATATATCAATATTGGCTGATCAATTGTAACAAATGCATCATGCTCATGCAAGATGTTAATAATAGGGGACACCTGGGAAGGAGGACGTTGTATGGGAACTCCGTACTTTCCACTCAATCCTTCTGGAAACCTAAAACCTCTCTAAAATTAATGTTTATTAATTTAAAAAAATGAGACATACTAAATGCTAGCAACGATGAAAAGCAACTTGGGGGCAGGAATTCAAAGAGAGCCAGGAAATGAAACATAATGAGGCACGACCGAGTGCATGCTGGGAGAAGGAAAGATCACATGGAAAACAAGTGCTGTGCTTGCATCAGATGCATTAAAGCTGAAGAGGTAACCATGAATTTGCTATTAAGAGCTCATCAATAATCTTAACAAGACTAGGTTCCATAGGGAGAGGATTAAAAACTAGAATTCTGTAGGTTAGGGACTGAATTAGTACTAGTATCTGGAGATGTAATTTCTTTGTTGTAGTGTCTTTTTTATTGAATTTATTGGGATGACATTGGTTAATAAAATTATATAGTTTCAGGTATATAATTTTATAATACATCATCTGTATATTGCATTGTGTGTTCACCATCCCAAGTTGAATCTTTTCCTATCACCATTTATCGCCACTGTACCCTCTTCTACCTCCTGTATCCCCTTTCCCCTCTGGTAATCATTACACAGTTGTCTATGAAACCATTTGTTAGTTTTTGCTTAATCCCTTCAGCGTTTTCAACCAGCCTCCCTACCTTCTCCCCTCTGACAGCTGTCAGCCTGTTCTCTGTACCTATGAGTCTGTTTCTGCCTTATTTCTTCTTTTAATTCAACTTTCCCAGTGGAGACAGTGCAAAGTTTCTAAACCATAGCTTCCAGCCATCCCACTACTCATGGGCCAGATGGGTATTTTTTCACCGTCTGAAGGATGAAGCCCAACATTTTAAAATATATACTGTGTCTGCCTTAAATACATATTTAAGTCTTCCTCCCTTCTGGGACTTGTGTGATAGGGAAACAATGTTCATTTTTAATAAAAGAGTGAGAAAATAAAGATATTTAATATATTTATTCATATACAGGTCAGAATAGTGCTATATTTAAAATGTTGGCACAGTTCTAGTGCCTTGAGAAATGGGTGGGTAAGAAAGAACCCCTGCAGAACTGGAAGCAACAGCAGAAATGAGTTTGGCTTGATCCTATTGGGGAACGCAGGGCCTCGATACATGTCATGAGAGAAGAAAGGAAAGGTCTTCAGGATTCCAAATAATAATTACTTCTGGCCTGGGGCACTTGAGAGTAGTGCTTCTAGTGCTGGGTCCTGCAGCCTACCCTGTTCACGCATGGAGCACACGCCAACGCCAGCCTTTCCTGGGTGTTCTGGAGCTGAAACCCATGACACGTTCACCAGACCTGTAGGCAGGACCCAGGCCGGAGTGCAACACTGCACCTGCAGGTCCGGCTACAGGGGGACTGTTTCGTTTAGAGGACCAGCAGGTCCTGATGGAGACACTTGGTCCTATCACACCTGGAGCTGGGGTGAGAAGAGGGGTGACTCACTGTCATTCCCGCACCTCCATGGCGGTGCCCACCGCTCCTCACACCCTCGTCCCTTTGAGCTGGACACCATTCGCTGCCTTTCAGGGGCCTGCCACGTCGAGGTTCCGACCCCCTTTGTGATGAGCTCACAATTCATCTCCCCAGGGAAAATCAGGTTGAGATTAACGTCGAGCCTTTGGAAGCATCTCCAGCCTCTCTGCATGCCCCTCGAGCCCAGGTGACCCCTGATGGGTGGGGGGTGGGGGTGCTTTTCCTTTGCATTCAACTCAAGTGAATGAACTAATTTTAAAATAACTTGAAGGATTACCGTTTATATTACATTATGAGTATCAGTAATGATTTTAGATATAATTTTTAATAAAATCATGATGGTTATGTTAGCTGAACTCAGAACACAGAGTTTAGACTATTCAAGAAAGTATGCAACTTGATAGTCACACTTTACTGTGAATACACGTATTCCCCCCACGAGAGAAAGAAGGCAAGCAAAGGATACACTGTTTTGTTAGTAATAGTCCAGGTTTCTTCTTAACCTTTTGGTTTGTCTGTCAGACAGCTCTTGGCTCTGTAACACAAAGCTCATCCTTCACTGAACACTCTCTAGGCACATCTGGGATCGTGCATTTGATTGAAGGAAGCTGATACTATCCAGAGACTTGTCTTTTACCCAGTAATTACAGAGGCAGACAACTTTCACATTGTTCAAAATTCGATTGAACGACGTTAACCACGTAGTTACAAAACCAGAGAAGACGCATGCAGCAGACACAAACGTCTGCTGTACCTGGCAGAATGCCTACCTGATCATCCTCAAAAACACCTGTATTTGCCTGGCCATCCCACTAGATTTTAGAGCAACTGAAGACTGGTTATTAAACACACAGATTTCACAGGACGTACATCGTGAGCAACTGAAGTTGACGTCAATCTCCTTAGTTGCCCCATTCCATGTAATGCCTTTATGGACGGGTAATTGGACAAGGCAGTTTCTGTCTGGTCCCCTGCTCTGAACTCTCCTCAGGCAATAATGAGGCCAGAAAAAAGTGACTGTTAGAAATTCTGCACACAGTGTGTCTTTGAGGTGAGTGAAGTTTGACAATGCAGAAAAATTAATCCTTCTCAAATATTTCTACAATTGCAATCTCTGTGAAAAATACTAATGATGAGTATTCCCATCACTATGATGGAAATTTTGGTTCCTGAGCATTGCCACACTGTGTTTTCGCTTCAAACTTTCTTCTAATTCCAGGTATAAAGATGTGTCTCTTACCTGTTTTCATTGGAACTATACAGTTCAAAACTAAATATACCACATTTTTTAAGGAAATGAAAGTTGAATTTGTAGTTAGTGAATATTTAGAAATTAAAGGGACATTGTCCATTGCCTCCTTTTCACACAGGGCCGGGATACTATCTCCACTAGCAGTGTTGGTGTGCACGCCATGTGCCAGGTACTCTGCTAGCTGCGTTGCAGATCTTATTAACAATGTGAGGTAATCCTCACATTTACTCTTATAGGTAATAGGCATAATTTTCCTTAGTATTATTATGTATATAGACACCCTGACATGACCTGAAACCATAAAGCTTCTAGAAGAAAATGTAGGTGGCAAAATCCTTGACACAGGTCTTTGAAGTTATTATTAATGTTTTGCTTTGGATTTGACACCAAAAGCAAAAATAAGCAAGTGGGACCAAGCACACTAAGAAGCTTCTGCATAGCAGGAGACCACCAATAGATGAAAAGGTGACTGACTAAAGGGAGAAAATATTTGCAAATCATGTATCTGATAAGGGGCTAAGATTTAAAAAATACAAGGAACGCATAGGACTTCAATAGCAAAAGAAACAAACAATCCAATTTAAAAATGGGCCAAAGGTCTGAATAAACACTTCCCAAAGTAGACATACAGACAGCTAACAGGTGTGTGAAACGCCGCACTGCGGAGAAAAGAAAACCTCGTGCCCTGTTGGCGGGAAGGCACATTGGTGCAGCGAGACTGTACTTGCAGGGATCATTTCTGTAGTTCACTAGATTGGTGCAGCCACTGTGGAAAACACTATGGAGGTTCATCTCAAAAATTAAAAATACAGTAGAACTGTCATATGACTCAACACTTCACCTTCTGGGTATTTATCCAAAGAAAATGAAAACACTGACTCAAAACAGTGAAAGCATTCCCGAGTTCATAGCTGCGTGTTTCATAGAGTCAAGATATGGGAACAATTAGGTGTCCATCAACGGGTGAATGGATAAAGAAATTGTGATATATGCATGTGTGTGTGTGTTACACACACACACCATGGTATATTATTTGGCCATACAGAGAATGAAATCTTATAAAATTTGCAACAACATGGGTGGACATGGAGGGCATTGTGCTCAGTGAAGTAAGTCAGACAGAAGGCAGAGAAATGCCGAACGATCTCTCTTACATGTAGAATCACAGACACACAGACACCAACCGAGCTCATAGATGAAGAGAACTGACTGGTGATTGCCAGGGGGTGGGGTTTGAGGGAAGAAATGGGTAAACTGTTTTTCTTTTGTTTTTAGTTTAAATAAATAATATATGAAGTGATTAACATAATTTTACTTATTTATCCAAGTATATGCATTAGTCTACCTCTTCTTTCAATGAGGTCAAAAGACCTATATTTAAAAGAAATATTTAAGATACTTTTCTGATTTTTATTAAGGAAATATTTCTAGTGGATTATTTATGTAATTCCCAATAACATGCCATAAATATTTATTTTTGTTAATTGTAGTTATGTACTTAACCTTTTTTAAAAATATAAGCAATGCTAAAAAGTGCATATTGTTTCATTTTGCCTCAAGAAGGTCATACGTGTTACCACCAAACATTAATTATTAACTATTTTATGATATCTAATTATTTCATTTCTGAACAAATTGGTATGTCTTTCCTTATTGAAATGTGATATTAGTAGAGGAAGAAGACATCAAATATGAAAACACAGAAGGGCTAATTATCTTAAATGTGTTTGTGATAAAGTTTCACAAATTATTGGGTCAATTACTGGTACCCATGTTCATCTGAAAACTAGTCCTGTAATTTGTTCTTTTTTTTGGTAAGGTTCTAAAACTGTGTGGTTACCACCACCCGTGGCAGCATCCACCCTGAGGACCTCCTTTAGGCAGCCCTGCCTGCCTTTGGAACATTCCCTGACAGGTGTCTAGGCATTTTGGGCTCAATGAGTCAAGCCTAAATAAAACTCAGCTTCTGTAAACAAACACCTGGCAGATAAACCTCCTCAGCAACGTCAACCCTTAGCAGTCCTGCTCGTCTCTAGGATGCCTGCCACCAGCTGGTCACACTTAGATCTCAACTGCAGCAAGGTGGGGTGGGACATGGAACTGTGAAGAATAGGATTAACCTTGACCATTTCTTATCATCGTGTGAGAAGGAGGGATAAGGGAATCCTGGCAGAATACCACTGGAGGGGTGGTGAAAAGGTGTGGAAAGGGGAAACCGCATTGTGATAAATCTATAATTCTCAAAAGTGCACAGGAGGCCCAATGCGGTCATTTTATCTCACCACCAGAATGCTTTTCAAAGTGGTAAGTTCCTTTCACTGACGACTAATTGAACCGTGCCACTTCATTATAGTTTTTTTATGTACACATGAGGATAAAATGCAAAGCAGGAATTCACTGCCCATAAAAGAAGCTCCATTTTTAGTCAAGACAGAGCACTCTCTGGGAAATGAGAAGGTTTTCCACTAGATAGTCTTGAACCCAAGGCACGGGGAAGATCAGCTACCCGCTCCTTCCTCGGTGGTAGTCTCTGAATCCATGTCCCTGTGGGTAGAAGAGCAAGGTGCGATGGCGACAGGAGGGAGGTAGGGGGTGGCTGGATGTGAGCAGACAGGAGGCAGTCTCCACCTGTCCCCCATGTCTTCGTGTCCTCCAGTCCTGTGAAAAGTGGTTTGTGGGTTTGAATGAATAGATTATGCAGTTTGTTAATTTAAAAAAGATAAGCACTGAATTACATCATGGGAAACTAAAACAGCTCTTCTCATCCTTCATTTTTTCTTATCTAACCACAAAGACAACTAAATACGAATTTAGCACATAGTGTGGAGGAGAGCATTAATTTATCACCCTGACCAAAGGAAATGATAAAAATATGTTGGCACATGCCCTTAAAGTTCTAAATATTAGATTTACTAATGTGAACATGAATTATTTCTGACTTTTCCCTGTATTTTCAGCATTAACCTTTTAGGTTTTATATGCTCCCTTACCCCAAATGAAAAAAAAAAAATGGCTCTACCACCAGCATAATTGTCCATATCTATAGCTTTAGGAATTGCTAAATAATTTTACTCATGACTTTATAATCTGTTATTCTATTACACTATTCATTCTTAGGAAGTCTTTGACTATTTAAAGCCATATGTTATTTTACATTCACTCTGAGTGTTACATCTACTGATGACTTGGGGCAAATTTTCCCTTATAAGAAAAGTGCTTCCTTTTGTTTCCATCAGGTAAAACTTTTTATTACTCCTTTCTCTCCTGGTAGTATTTGCCACCTTACATTAACACACGTTTCCAACCGTGCTAAGTGACACTTCACTGTGTCTAAATCTGAATAAGACTTGAACTTCACTCTTATTTGCTATTCTTACCTGACCTTTTCCGTTTCAGTTTGCAGTTGCACTGTTCCCACCGCGCTGACAGCTCCGATTCGTTTCTCTCTCTGTCATTTTCGTAACACATTCCTCCAGCTCCTCGGGTTGCCTGGTGATTCCGTCACTTTATCCTGGTACGTTTACCAAATAGGCTTCTCTGCAGAGACAAGGTATTTGAACATAAATATCAGTTATAAAAGCAAAACAGGAATTATTTCCAATTTATCTCAACAAAAAAAATCTAGTAACAGAATAAGTAATGCCATGACACAAACTTACCTTTACCTACTCAGTCTGTATTCTAGCAGATCTGTTGTTAGGCTATTAAAGCATTTGATAGAAGTTCTTTAAGTAATTTAGAAGTATTTAGTAACCAGTATTGTTCTATTTTTAGTTTGTGTCTCCTATAACATGTCGATAGTCACACATCTTTAAGCACATGGAGCGTTTTCTAAACTCTTCATCACTTGAAGGTTGTGTGATCCATTGTGCGTTCATTTGTCGTCATTTACACCACAGCACACCTGTGGACAAAACCCACTGTTGGGTTGGACCACATGAGGTTTCTGTCCGATGTTGCCAGGGAAGTTTGTGAGTCAGGAGATTCAGCCTTTGGGTACTGAAATGTAGTCCCAATAGTGCACGCATACACCATCATCTCTCTTAGTTTGTATAAATTTCTCTGCACCATGCTTAATTCCATATGAACATTATTTTATACAAATAATGCATCAGATGAGATAGGTTAACATTTTAAAGGGACATTTCTAACTTTAAGCATTCTGACATTTATATAAAAGAATTTATTTTCAGAGAAAGATATTTTTGAATGGATATTTCTTTTACTTTTCTGCTGTTCATTTACCTCAATATCTTGACTGCAAATACTACAATAATTAACTAATATATAGAATGAATATTTTATAGCATGCTTATAATTTTTTCTAAATTTACCCACCTACCTATAACATCTATAATTATTATTATTTTATTAATAGGAATCACAGTCATTTTATTTTTAAATTATGAAATTCAAGAATTACTGATTATGTAGTGGGAGTACATTTTACTATAATTTATGTCATATGTTTATATATAGTATACACTACAGACATTACATAATTACCCATCACATATAATGTATATAGTGCATAATATATAATATATATATATATTCAGATATGAATAGATCAGAAGCTGTAAGAGTTGATATCTTTGTTTGTTCTTAGTCTAACAGCATTTTTTTTTACCACTAAGCAAAGTGACAGCTGTGCATTTCTCGTACTTGTCCTGTAGCTCGTCCGGGACATCCCCTCCTCCTCCTCCTCTGCAGAGCCCTTGGATCAGGAATGGGTGTGGGATTTGTCTCATTGTTTTTTCAGACTTATTGAGTCAATCACAGGCTAGATTTGACTTTAAGTGTTTCCTGGTTTGAAACTTTTTAGGTGGTATGACTTTTTCTTAAATTTCAGTTTCTGAATGTTTGGTGCTAGTTAATAGAAATTAAAATGATTTTATAAATTGACTTTGTATCTTGCAATATTAACAAACATAGTTATTAGTTCTCACAGTTGTTTTGTACATTTCATTGGACTTTTCCACATAGACAATTACGTCTGTACATAAATATGGCCAGACACCTCTCTTTCAAACTTGGTGCCTGTTGCAGGTGAATTCCAAACTTCAGGTGATGATAGTGTGAGCACGCAGCTTATCAGTTGTAATGAGTGTCCCACTCTTGGCGGGGATGTTCTTGGGGGGCAGGCTCTGTGTGTGTAGGGAGAGGGAGTATTTTGATAATCTCTGTGCCATCCCTTCCATTTTGCTGTGAGTTTAAAACTGCCGTAAAGCCTTAAAATACAAAAAAAATCTGAAAAGAAAGTGTCATGTAGCTGGAATCATACTGTACGTAGTCTTCTCAGATTGGGTGGCTTCTTAAACTCACTCACATGCATTCCAATTCCCTCCATGTCTTTGCATGGCTCGATAGCTCATTCCATTTCAGCACTGAAAAATGTTCCTTTGCCTGGAGGGGCCACAGTTTACTTATCCATTACCTCCTGAGGGCATCTTGATTGCTTCCAGGTTTTGGCAATTTTTAATAATGCTTCCAAAGATATCATGCAGAGATCTCTGTGTGCACTTGAGTCTCCAGCTCTATGGGATAAATTCCAAGGCTTGTGATGGCTGGGCTGCGTGGTCACAGTAGGTTTCATTCTGTAAAAAGCCTTCAAGTTGTCTTTCCAAAGGCTGTGCCATTTCTGTCCCCACCAACAATGGATTAGAGGTCATGCTGCTCCACATTGTCACCAGCAAATGGTGTTTTCCATGCTCCTTCCAGATTCTGGCTATTCTGACAGGTACATTGTGACAGTTTGTTGTTTTACGTTGAATTGCCCTGGTGACACAGGATGCTGAGCAACTTCTCATGTGTTAATCTGCCATCTGTATAGTCTGTATATTTTCTTCGGTGAGGGAGGTGTCTGTTAAGGTCTTGGACCCAGTGTTTAACCAGGTTGTTTTCTGATTGTTAAAATTTTTTAAATTATTTAAAAATTAAATTATGTTAAAGTTAAAAATTTTTTGTTTCAAAATCACTGTAACTTGACATACGTTGACAATGGATTAACATCCAAAATATGCAAAGAATTCCTATAAATCAAAATTTCAAAAGACAATAAGTGACTGAAACATACAAGCAGTCTTTTCACAAAGTAGAAAACATGGAGGACGATTACATATAAAAAGTGTTCCACTCAGTGAAGTCCCTCATTTACCAGGGACTGGTAACCAGGAACATATTAGTAATCAGGAACATATAATTTGAGGCTAAAGTGAGATAAAATTTTCATGTTCTTAAGTTGGCAAAAATCAATATATCCATGCTACCAAATGTTGGTGCAAGTGTGGATGCCCATAATCCTGGACATTGTTGATAGGAGTGTAAGTGGGTGCACACACTTCGGAAGACAGTTTGGCTTCACGACATTGAACCTGTCCAGGATGTAAATGCGATTGTTTTCCACAGTTGATGATTAACAGACATGTTTGCTCATGTTCTGTCTCAAACTTGTATAAGAATATTCGTAAAAATTGTTTAGAACAAAAAAATATAAGCATAAAATATGTAAAAATCCAGGTGTTCCTCCAGTATCTTTGCTATGAATTGTTGGAATTTTGGCAAAAAATACCACATGTGAACATGCAGATTTTAAGTTGCAGCATTTATGATCTCAGCGAAGCCCCTCAGGAGATGCCGCAGTGGGGGGTATTAGGTCTCCTTCACCCCTCGGTGTCTCATGGTAAGTAAGCCTGGTCAGTAACATATTCTCATTCTCTCTGTATCAGGTATATGCTACTTTAAGTAGCCAAGATAGTATTTGGATAAACTACAAAATGTATTCAGGCATCATTAAAACACACAAATTGGATGTTAATCAAGGGAAATTCATCGTGCTGGACCTTTATGAAAAATATCCAGTTATATTATTTTGCTCTTTGCACCACCCCTGACTGTAAATACACAAAGACTTGTATGACAGTGAAAACCAACCACACATGTAATACAGCATGAAAACAATATCCCTGCCTGGTATTTATTAAGTAGCAATGACTCATCGGTTTCCTATGAAATTAACACCAATATGTCATGAAATTAGCTTAAATATACATATCATGTTTTACTTTCTTTTCTTCGAAATCTCATTTACATTTCCCCTTCCATATATTTTGTGTCCTTATTCTGTAAGAGTTGGAGGTTGTAAATTAGGATTTTTATTATCCACTCATTCTATGATTTTGATTATCATTGTACTCATTTAAATCAAACTTAGAAACAGTAACATTATTTACCTCTGTGTTGGACAGCTCTGACGAGACAATGTGCTCTAATTAAAGTCCCATCTATTAAAGCCTCGTGAGCGAGCGGCTGTGTCTGGCAAGCGGAAGATGAATGAGTGAGCTGTGGTTCCACCTCTGCCCCTGTCCCCTGGTCCGCCTCCCTCAGCCCGGTCGAGCCGCGCTTGTGGGAGTGGATTATCCTTGTCAGGTGCCCTGGAAGAACTGTGTGCTGAGGGATTCGGAAGCACTCAAACGTATTGGTGTGCCAAGCAAATAATTGACTGGGCAATGTAAACTACTAGTGCTCGGAAGAAAAGTGCTTATCGGGAGGAAAACCAAAAATGTGAAAAAGATCATATTTATAATGACATTGATCACCAGGTAGGAAACAGCAACTTTTCCAACATATGCCCACTCTCAACAAATATTATGTGAAAATGACAATGGCCTCTGAACTCTGGATGCTTTTATGCTATTTAATGTATCATAGTCAAGATGAAAAAAATTGGATATTAGAATGTATTTGCTGCTTAAAAACAAAATTCATTCTGATTTGTATTATAATTTCAACATTAAAAAGTTTGGTCTACAATAAATTTTAAAAATTTAGGTGCTAATCAGTGATCTTTAAAACTAACATAAGGAATACATTTAAATAGTCATAAAAGTAAGTAACAATATCCATTTTTGAAATGGAATTCCTAAATTCGCTGAGCCCTGAGCTGTACAGCACTTATAACTAACTACGTTTCTGATGCAGCGAGTCAGACGAGTGAGGGCGGCTGTATCCTGGGTACCCTCCCAAACATTGTGTCCTACGTTTTTACTTCAATAGCAGCCCGCAGACAGGAGGGAGCTGATAGAATGTGCTTTCACTCTACTTTCCAGTGACAAATGAATAAATGCACTTCATAGTATGAATCGTTTCTGTAAATTGGAAAATAGAGAAGCAATTGCCTATGTCTTAAGGTTTGTCATAGAAATACAATATTTGAAGACGTTTCCAAGGCAAGAAAATCATTTTCATAAACACAGTGAAAGCTTTCACATGCAATAAGATATTGAACACATAAATCCATCAGTATTAAAGTGCCTATTAAGTATAAAGCTATTTTCCTGGCCGTTCTGTGTTTTAAAACCCGTGTCTCCTCGGTCAGGTTGGATAGTAGAAAACAGGAGAGACAGCATGAGGCTGCCCTCGGCCTCAACTCCGCTTCCCAAATGACCCATCTCATTGCCAGAACTGAATCCCCAGGGAGAACAGCCTGCAAAGCAGCCTGGGAAATGCCCTGTTTAGCTTTCCCGCCCCTGTGATGTGGAAAGAGGCACTAGAAATTCACACGGGCGGTCAGTTTCTTAGACACCTGCCTCTGGAACACTTCCTTCAACAAACGTGCTTCAGGATCGCCTTTTGAGAAGTAGCAATAGCAGGGGCTTTGACATCATGACTTTCTGCAAGCATGGTCCTGTTGCCCTGATGTATTTTACAAGGTTGGGGGAAGGCTTTCAAAGAACTTTCTCCTGCTCATTCCACAGGTTTCAGATGTTCACTACTTTGTGCAAAATGGTTTTGCCCAGAGCAAATCAACTTCTGTGTTGCAAATGGAGCATGGGACTGTTCTGGTTTCTCCCCCCAGCTCTCCATAACACTTCGTATACTTAGTTAACTCCCTTCTCTAAACGCATTTTGTTTGTCTCAGTGTTGATGTATTTCTTTACTTGTCCTCCTGCCAAAGGAAACGTGTTGAGTGTGTGTTACTTTTGATAGTCGGAGCTTCATCAGATGTGAAGATCAGGCTGATGAAGACAGGCAGTTTTATGCCTATGGACCAGTATCTTCGTTCTTCTTGTCGTTAGTGTTTACACACACATGTGCACATGTACCCCACCTCTCTATCCAGCAGCAGTACCTGCAACCACCAAGGTGACCCGTGGTCTTGGTCTCTGAGACGCTCACCCTGCAAGCACCTGAAGGGCATTCCCCGGGAGGCGTGAAATATCTGCTTAACAACTCCTTCAAATGTGCCCTTTACGCTTAGCCATCTCAGAAAGAACTGTGTTTAATAAGTGACTCCAGTCACCTGTGGCAAATGAGAAATGATACACACCAGGGAAAACCGGGATGCCTGCTACTGTCCTGGAGGGTTCCTGTCCCGTCCCTGGTGGGACAGTCTCAGGTCAAATGGGGTGCCCCCTCTTCTCCAGCATGCTCAGCTGTCCTTTACTGGGGATGCCAGTGACAATAGCCTGCTTGCTCTGTGTCTTACGAGCCAAATGGGGACAAGGTCTGTCTCAGCAGGCCTTAGATCCCGATGTGACCCCGTGTGGCACTCTGGAGTTCTTCACAAGTGTTCAGATCATGTAATTGAGAGTTTGCCTTATTTCCACTAGTTCTCCCGGAGGTCATCTTACGCGTAGCCTTGGCCTTGCAGATAACTAGGTTGTTTGAAATTCGGCTGGGGAGCCTATTCCCTGGCTTACAAGTGTTTTCGTTATGTACATAAATGCTGAACTTTCTGATCTTCATTCGAAGCTTGATTTACTTTTATCTTGGAAAAAAAAAACAGTAGATCGAAGACTCTGACTGATGGATCTCATCATACACTGTTTATTTTTAAAGACAGATTAAACTCTTCCTCTCTCTGTTGTTTCTTTTGTGGTTTCAGTATGCATTTCCAAAATGAGGACAGATAAATATATGCGTTCGAATTTACATTTTGAACCAAACATCGTAAATGTCATGAATAATGACTGCATCCAATATAATGGGAGAGTTACTTTATGGGATTAATGTGTTTGCCAATGCAACACATTTTAGCAAAAAGCGATACCTGGCTCATTACAAGTTTGAAGTAAGACTCAAAGACAACCGCAGCCAAACGTGCGAGGAATCCACGCCAGGGCTCAGTGGGAGGGGACTGTGTCTGTGGGAGGGAACACATTCCCAGCGTGTGCGTGAGGTGGCTCCTGGTAGCAAACTGTTCGCAAGTGTCCGAGGCCATGCCGCAACCTCAGACAGCATCCGCTGTGGGTTTGCACGGCGTGGTGTGGCACGTCTGACAGTGCTACTGGGGAAGGCTCCGCCTGTCCTCCAGGGCGACCTGATGTGCGCGGTGACGTGGATGTCCTGGGAATCCCAGGCAACTTGGCCTTTTCAGTGCCGTTTGCTTCCCCGCCCACCTGGGCCACGTGGTCAGCACAGCAGGCATGGCACACTTCTCCGTGTCTCCCACAGGCCCGGGCAGGACAAGGATACTCACAAGACCATTTTCCTCCCAGCCGTTCGAATTACACTATTTGTAACCTTTTACCTCAAACTGCAAACCTATTATATTTCTCAACAAAACAGCCTTCCCTTCACAAAGGAATGTGTTTTTCTCACACTGAAGAAATATAAGTTAATTTTTCTTCCCTCGGCATGGGGACGATTATGAGGTTTACCCTTTGAACCCTGCAGATTACCGAAAGGAAGTCTCGGTCCGTATCAAACATGGAGGCAATTTCAAAGACAGGGAAGTTCATAGGTATTTTGTATTTTTGCCAGACATACAGGGTTTACATTTGGGACATGATAAAACATCTTGCTGGAGTTATTGTGTTTTTAAAACATTTTAAACAGCAATTATATTTTTCTGGGATGAAATGATCTAATTTTTCATTTTCATTAGGATCCCGAGAAGGCTATGACTCCACTGGTTTTTCTAAGTTAATTAATGAGTGACTAAGGTTTGTCCATTATAATTTAGGATCACTTCCTAATTATCTACTTTACACTTCATAGTGTTATTATCTCTGCAGGTCTGAATGTTTATTTTGCAGTCTTAAAAAGGCATCGTGGTGTTGTGTACAGGCTAAGTTCCCTTCTAGGACAGCTTCCACTCATCTTCAAGAAGCATTCTCGCTCCTTCTTGCAATTCACTTCTCATACTTCTGACATCTCAGCTTTCCTAAAATCTACCTTCTTCTATGACTCTGCTAAAAAATCCGGTCGTTCCCTATTGCCCACGGCAGCGATTTTCAACCAAGGCGCCACCGGAATTTGTGAAACTCATGATGCCTGTTTAGTCAGGGGAACTGACCTCTTTTTCCTTCGATGGTCAAATTAAAAAAATGACAACAGCCAATACAACAATAGCCTTCCAGTATGAAGGAATCAAAATTATAACTATTTTTTTTATCAGATCATCAAAAATGTATATTAGGTTGGCCAAAAAGTTTGCTTAGTTTTTTCCATAAAATGAAAAACACGTTTTTCATTTTCACGGTCATTTTCATCAATAACTCTATTAATTGGGATATTTTGGTATGTCAGCTATCTCCCATGTGATATAACATTGATTGTTTTCAATTGATGTCTTAATTTGATTGCTATCAAATTCAACTGGTCTGCCTCACCCTGGAGCATCGTCCAGTGAGAAATCCCCAGCATAACACTTCAAGAACCACCTTTGACCCCTTTGATCAGTCACAGTCCCTTCTCCATACGCTGCACACATCTGTTTGCATTTCAGTTGCATTTTTACCTTTCTGGCAATAATAAAGCATAATATGCTGAAAATGCCACATATTTACTTTCATCTTCAATGTTAAAAAGGCTACACAAAAATTCACCAGTTTTCATAAGTTGTTTTTTTTTTTTTTAATGCACACTGGTCTGGCAGCTGTCACAATCCAGTCTAACAATGTTGTTTCGAATGAAGTTAAAGGTGACTAAATGCTGCTAGAGCCATCGTATGGAAAAGCCATCGTATGTCGCAGAATTTTCATAATTAGTTTATGTGCACCAGGAGACGAAAAAGTTTGGAAATCACTGGCCTACAGGATAAATTGCACTCTTAGCCTGCTATTCAGAGCTTTACCAAATGAACACTAAATTATATCTTCACACACCCCGGAGCCTAAAGTGTACTTTTCACTTCAGTGAAAATGTTTCAACTACCTTCTCTGAACACACTTTTTAGTTTTCCATCCTTTTTTCAACTGAAGTGAATGTGGTAAGAACCTGCCTAGTCCCTCAGTAACCGCCAGAAGAGGCCCTGCAAATTCGTGCTATTGTTATTGATGTTACTATTATTTTAAGCCTTTCGTCATAAATTCTTATCCTTGCCCAGAGCGGGGCTGAATCACATGAAGGATTTCTTTTTTCTTTTTCTTTTTTTTTTAACTTGAACCAAAAGATATTTCTTCCCCTTTCCCTAGATTATACCTAAAAAGAGCAAGCCCAAATTTACCCCCAAAACCCTGGAGTTGAGTTAGTTTAAAAGGTTCACGCAAGAACTTGCATTTTTATCTCAGCTCCTCCTACCGCTGGACTGCAGAGGTAGGACCCAGACAAGGAGAGGAGAGGAAGAGCTCAAATTTCTGCCAAATCATGGGTTTTAGCTGCCCATCAAAACAACGTGAAAACTGTCCTCAAGCACCAGAACCCAAGTAATACCCTCCACCTTGTCATTTCACTGACTCCAACCTTATCTTCATCTATATATAATGCTGCCCCGTCCCTTAGAGTCTTGAAATTATTTCTTGCATTTCAATAAAATTAATCAGATATTGTTGAACATCCACTATACTCCACACCTAACATAGATTTTTGAGAATACAAAAGTAAAAAGAAAAAAAATTTCTGTGCTCTAAATATAGAGGAAAAATTATAAAGACATTTACTATGGATTTTTTGTATTATCTACTATGCTATTGCTGTGAATAGGTATTATGTTAAAATAAATATGAAAACTCAGATAAATGGATGAGTTCATCTTTTGTGGAAGAAATGAATTTACACATTTCATAAATTACAATGAAGATGAACAGGATGAATTCACTAATTAAATATGGAGAATGTCTAACTGGGGGAAAAAAAGTCCATTTACAATATCCAGACCTAAAAAAAACCGCACAGATAATTTGCAAATTATACAAAGGCATTCATTTTTCATGTTTCCTTGCTTTTCATTGGACATGTAAGTCCAAGTGTGCAAACTCTACCTCCAAATCAAGGCTGCCCAACTTCTCCAAGTTCATGGAGAGCTTTTCTGTCCATGAGGTAATGAGTTCAACAGCCTTCTCCTTGTGAGGACACAGGCTTTCTGCAAAAGCACACCTCAAACTACAATAGCACCTGCATCTTAAGCGTCCCCAATTCCAGGGCACACTGACTTTCTCGGGGGTTTCTCAGGCACAGCAAATGTCTGTCTGAGAGCTAGAGAATGTGTACCATAATATTTTGGTTCAAATTTTTGTCCTTTAGAAAACATCTTAAAATAATATTTTCCTTTTCTGTCCTTGATTTCTCCTTCAATCGTTTAATTAGTTTAAATGCCATTTGTTCATTTTATGTTCTTAATGTACACAAAGGCCACCTCTTTCTCTTTAACCTAGAATGAATTAGAAATATAATAAAACATACCCTACGAACAGTCCTCAGTTCATTTGAATTCCTTGATAGCTAACATTGCCCAAGTTTTAAAAATTAATATCTGCATACCTAAGTTACATTGCTCAATAGTAATAGTTAATATTTATGTTATGCCAGGCATTTTGCTAAACACTTTTCATATATGGTAGTAAACTAACTTAATCTTCACAGTAATTCTGGTGATGGTGGTCGTCTCCATTTAAAAATAAGAAAATTCAGAAAACAAGTTAACTGATGGGCCTGAAGCAACCCAGTCAGAGGGGGCAGACAGAAGCTTTGAGTCCAAGAAGTCAGAATCAGATTGTACTGCATCCTAAGAAGATGTCCATGATCTCATTAACATAAATCAGCAGACCACTTGGCCTGTGTCATTATCTTCTGATGTTGGAAAGATGCTCTCACTGGAAGTTCGCATAAATTTTAGGGATAGCTTACCATATAAAGAAATAGAATCCAGTGTGTGCATGTAAGAAATGAATTTAAAAATATTTCTCAGGCTGATACTCTTTGGAATAACTTTGTTAGGTTTTAGTTTAAAGCTGTAGTTACAGAAGTGAAGGATCTAATATTAAAGGGAACAAGTTATAAAAAAGCAATTACTTGGAAAAATTAAGTATATAATAAATAGCAGAGAAATTATTTTTGCACTAAGTCAAGAAGAAAATGGATTTCATGATGTACCATAGAATTAAAACAAATTATTTCAGTTTGTTTCACCTTGTATTGCTTAAGGAGAAATTTTTTTTTGAGAGTTCAAATTAGAATTTAGTCACAAAGCATAAGAAAACCTGATGCAATCACAGTGCAACATAATAAGATTATTCTCTGAAGATAACTGATTTTTTCTTTGATGTCAAACTTCCAAAAAGATAGCAAAACACTGTTAGAATGTGGAGTCAGGGAGGATTATGTCCTTGGTCAACCTAGAAACGAATCCTTGTCTTAGAAATTAGTATCTGTAACTAAACATTAAGTCAGTACTTTAAAAGGGTATCAGGAAAGAAACTAAAAATTATAACATCAAGATCTTTTTTTATTGGTAAATTTGGCATGTTACATTTTTTTTTAATTTAAAGTGTGAGGTGAGTTACTTTACATTGGAATATGATTCAAGTAATATTCAAAATCTCCTTTTAATATGCAGAATTTAAACACTGATTTGGCATTTTGAAATGAGCTTACAATTCTAAAATAAAAGCATAAAAATTTCCTGATCGGTCTAAAGATTGCTCTTGGTATTTGTACTAAATAAAGAAACTATTATTGACCATTTTCTAGAGAGAAAATGGAAGCATAATATAATTTTAGTGTTCTCCTTTTATGAATAATCAATGGATGATTAAGTTTGTACAGTTCAAAATTTAGTAGGGATATTAAGTTTCATAACACTTAAAATCAGAAAATTATGTGAGCTGTATTTTTATCACTTGAGTCATTTTTAATATTGGAGGTTAATTAAATTTGCTGTTCCAAGCCATTAAGTACAATATCAATAATATTCTTGGAAGTCTATCTCTTTAGGTTCCCAGAAGCATAATTTTGAAAGCTTAGATCAGGGGAAAAGACAATAACTTTTGTTGGAAGCAGAGAACATGTATTTGCCAGTGGTATTTGGACGTGAGAGCTTTAACAAAGAGGGGCCACCCAAGTCTACACACCAGCGATTTTCAACCTCCTTTTTCATTCCATGGCACACATAAACTAATTACTAAAATTCTGTGGCACACTGAAAAGTGTATTTTTTGCTGATCTGACAAAAATAGGTATAATTTTTATTTATTCACACTGGACAGCTTTTGTTGTGTTGGCTGTCATCTTTTTTTTAAAAAAAATTGATAGTCTAAGGGAAAAGAAGTCAGGACCCCTGACTCAATAGTCAGGTATGCAGGTTTTAAAAATTCTTGCAGCATACCCATGGAAAAGCACCACTACAGACTATTGAAATTAATGTCCAGTGAATGATTGCCACATAATGGGATCTTATCAGGTCCCAGACTGCCACATCCTTGTGTGAACCTTCTTGGACATTTTTTGCTAAGTCTACATGAAATATCTGCATAAATATACAAAATGTAATGCATCTTCTGAATTATTTGGCCTTATAAGATCAAAGACTTTGATGTTTGAAAATAGCTGTCGTTCTGGAAGAACTGAGTGAATGACTTACATTTGACTAATTTAAGGTGAGGTCGAGCCTCAGTGTGGGCACCAACTGGGGAAAGTGCGGGTTTGGCTGTCTTTCTAGAAGCGTGGTCATGTGGTGTGTTTCCTCCTTGTCTTCATGTATTGTTTTCTAACATATCAAAGTAGATTAAAGAGAAGACATCTTTTATGTTATGTCCCAAAAAGAAGTTAAATGATTTGCATAATGTGTTTTATTTAGTATCAGAATGTGCCACTTTGAAATACGGTACTTTGGTGTAAGGATTATTTTCAGCTGAAGACAGTTAAGATACAGCAGACACAGGAAAAGTTCCCCAGCTTCCCCTTTGTACCTAGAAGCAGGGCACAAGCCTCCCTGTGTGAAGGTCTCCTCTCCTCTTCTGTACCAGGAGAAGCAGTGATGTCGTCATCACCAGAATAGCGAGTCATCACTGAGTGGGCTCAGCGTGAACCAGCCTGAGGAACCGGCCCCTTCTCTTCCATTCAGTTCCCCTTATGTTCCAACCTGCCCACAGGTTACTGCCCCTAGGAGCCCCAACTCTTTTTCCTCTTTTGCCTCAATATATTTCCACTTCGCAAATATATTGTGTTTTGTTAAAATAGCAGATGAGCTCCAAATTCTCACCTCCCCTTGGAGTTTCTCATCACTTAGTTGTCCTTCAGGAAGAACTGCATGCGTGAATAAACTGGGCTTTTTCTCCTGTGAAATATCTTTTATTAGTGTTATTTGTGAACTCCAGTGACTGAACCGAGGAGTAGACAAAGAGATTGTCCCTCCCCCCTCTAGGTTTGGAGTCAAAGCAGGCCCGTGCTCAAATTCCACATCTACCCCTCGGTCCCAATGGTACTCTGGGGAAATTACTTAATCTCTTTCTACTCAGTGCCTATCGGAAACTGGACCACATCCTAATATTTCAAAGTGTCATTGAGAGGCTTATTAGAGATAATGTTTACAGCATAGTACTTATTGTACCATCAGTATTTAATTAATTTTTAACATTTATTATCTTGTTTGAAAGCAAGAGAAAACCATTCTTCTGTGTTAAAAACTTGGAAAATACACAGTCCTTTAAAAAAAATTGAAGCTGTCCTTAAGCAGATTGAGAGTTAATTAATGCTACATCTTTTTCTTAAAGAGTTCATTTATTTATTTATTTAGAGAGGTGAAGGGAGAGAAAAAGGGAGAGAAATGTCAATGTGTGGCAGCCTCTTGCGTGACCCCTACTGAGAGCCTGGCCTGCAACCCAGGCATGTGCCCTGGCAGGAATTGAACTGGTGACCCTTTGGTTCACAGGCCAATGCTCAATCCACTGAGCCACACCAACCACAGCAATTAATGTTACATCTTCAGAATGAGGAAATTGTGTTATAAAACACCAGTATTACACCCCAAAACTAACTTTTAGGTGCTCGATGATTAATAATTTCCTATCAAAAATACAGCTACACTATCTGAAGTGGAAAATGTCTTAGAAGATCTTTTAAATATTCAAAAATGATATTGTAGAAATCATTAGGTTGCTTGGGAAATATGACTTGCCTTTTTTCTCTTTGTAAATGACTTTGTATACATGTCACATCTAAGAAAGGCTCTTGATTGGTTTAAGTCAATCCATACATGTTTTATTTACTTTCAATGTTTCTGGATCAGGAGAAGGCCAGTGACAAAATCTGGCTCAATCTGAGTGACAGAAAGGTGTTTTATTGTGTTGGGGAAGTGGTTCCCCACCCTCGTCCCTCTAGAGGGTGAACAAATTCACTGTTGTCAGCTGCCAGAATCGGGGGTCCAGGTCAGGGAAAGGAAACACACTTTCCCGTGATGACGTCAGGCTGCCGTTCCCCAGAGAGCCTAAGAAAACCTCTTCACGTCCTAGTGTGTGAGATGCTCCTCGTGTAAGCAGCTTGAGAAGAAGTTTTCTATGAAAAAGCATCTGTAATGATAAATACTGCATACCAGTCATGTGGTTCTTAAAAACCAGGTGATACAAATAGTAGTAAACTTCCTGTGGGAAACAATACATTTAATGCAGGGATGTCAAACTTATTGTCACCGGGGGCCACATCTGGTGGTTGCCTTCAAAGGGCCGAATGTAATTTCAACTCCTTAGCAGTTAAGGAGTAGTTACATTTATACAGCCCTAAAATTATTTCGGCCATTTGAAGGCAACCATGAGGCTGATGTGGCCCCTGGTGAAAACAAGTTTGACACCTCTGCTTTAATGGGGAGCGTTGCTCATGTGTGATTGACGAATCTCAAGAACGTTGGCATTCTTAGAGAAAAAAATTAAGGCCAGATTTACATATAATTTGAAATATTGAAAAATTAAATAGTGCATGTTATATAAATTCTCCCAAAATATAGTCTAAAGTGGGTCATGCCCCAAGTAACTCGTGAAACAGTCTGTATGCTAAAGCACACACATGCGAGGTATAGCCCCCCATAATCAGATGCAGCCTCACTTGTGAACAGAAGGCTGGGAGAATCCACAGGAGGTGGCCATGTATTGAAAAGTGAATCAAACTGCAAGTGAGCCCGTGGAGTATGTTGCAGACAGGAGTGTATGGCTGAATACCGTCTTCAGCCTCGACAGGAGGCTCAGACAGCTTCCCTGCCGTAGGCACTAGGAGAACAATAAAGGGACAAATCAAGTGTGAGGTTCTATTGAGCTAGGGCAAAAACCACGTGGGATACTTTTGAAAAACACAACGTCTCAAGCCCTGCCCGTGGAAATTCCCATTCATTAAGTGTGACAACTGGACGACCTGGGCACATTTTTCACAAGCTACCTAGGAAATTCTCTTTGTTAAATAGATTTCTTAGAGGAAAGCAGAGATAAAATTCCCTAAAAAGTTGCTTTTTAAAAGAAAAGTTTCCTTAAAAATTCCCTAAAAAGTTGCTTTTAAAAGAAAAGTTTATTTTCTTTTCCCCTGTCTCTCTGGCACCATGGTAGAATTTATTAATAAGCCCATGGGAAAATAGGTGAGAGTATCACATGGGAAACAAATGGTATACTAGATTTACACTGAGAAACACCTGAACAGAACTTTCACAGACCTGCTTTTATTTTTTAAAAAGAGAGAGCTACTAATAATGATCCAATCAATATTCTGACTTTAAAAGCCAAGAGTTCTTAATGGCAGAGGGGACAGCATGATCAGCAGTCTAGAAACTCTCAGACTGTGTTTCAGGAAAAAAAAATAATATTTGGTGTTAGAAAAGATGAATCTAGAAACTCTAAGAACAAGGAATCAGCTTTAAAGGCAGACTCTGACTATACTGTCAAAAGATGCAATAGACTATGTTAGGTCTACATATAGTAGGGGAAAAATATATCACAGTTTTGAAAATTCTGCCCTGACTAGTATGGCTCAGTGGATTGAGCACCGGCCTGTGAACTGAAAGGTCACCGGTTCTATTCCCAGTCAGGGCACATGCCTGGGTTGCGGGCCAGGTCCCCCGTTTGGGAATGTGTGAGTGGCAACTAATTGATTAGATGTTTCTCTCTCTCTCTTTCTCCCTCCCTTGCCCTCTCTCTAACTGTAAATAAATCAAATATTAAAAAAAAGAAAGTTCAACTTGACCTGCTGGAAAGGAAAGATCAATAGCAAGAAATAAAGGAAAAATATCCAGGGGAGTAGGGCCAGGGCACCCATAGCAGAGAAAGAGTTCCTAGAAGAAGAGTGTCTGCCTCCACAGGTGTTCCAAAGGTTATTTGAGGCCAGAATTCAACGAATTAAGATAAAAGACTAGCTTTTATGGTGGATAACATGGAAAACGATTATATAATTCTCAGTTACCTCCCTTGCCCCCAAACCTTGTAAGTGAGGAAAATAGGACTTTGGTTTGGGAATCTATTAAGAGCTCTGTTCCGGGGATGAGTGGGAACAATTCTAGGACACAGGCAGGGGCACACCGTGTATTTGGGGTAGAGAGCTACAGAGAGAAAAGCAGGAGCTGGAGGCAGTGGGAACAGAACAGGCTGTGAATCTTAGAGCTATCTGCTGTAAATGTAGATTCCGCTGCTCATGAGGGAATGGGGGCACTGACCTACTCAGTTAAGCACTGATGGTCTTTAAGCATAAATGGTGGGTTCTCAGTCCTTTATAAAAGCCCGATGAAGAGGAAAATAAAACACCATTCTAAATTTCTGAATGTTACAACAGAAGCATCTGGCAGAATGGGGGATGCTCCATTCAGATGCCCCTTTGAGGAATGATTCACTGTCCAGCTGTGAGGAGTGTGGTCACCTGACAGCCTGTAGCCTTGAGTTGCTTCTGTCCACCCCATCATTGCAGCAAGATCACATTCTTCTTAGAACGACCTCTGGCCAGTGACTGAGCAAAGTGCTTGTAGCCCAGGGCGAGCCCTCCTGGGGGTGGCCACAGCCAACAGCAGAGAGGGTGGTAGGGCCAAGGCTCAGCCATTGCTGCCCAAGCCGGAGTTCCTCTGTGCAGCCGTATTTATTTCAGGGCTCCAAAATTGCAATTGAATGGCCCTTATTGCCTAATTTTCCCTCTTTCCCCCCCATATGTCTCACTCCCAGAAAAACCTGTCCCCCTCTCAAGTCCACTTCATTATCTGCCTCCTGAGAACCCAACCTGGAACCAAGGGCCATCCGAGGACACTAGAGAAAAGTTTTGCTGCTGTTATGTGTTTTGTTTTACTTTAATGGGAAGTGGATTTTCGGGGGCACTCATTCAACTCAATCACTCCAGAATATGAGAAACACCATCCTGACCAGTCTCAGGGGAAATGGATCATACTTGAGGCTTGGTTTTCAGGTAGTGGACTCTGGGCAGCTGTCCAGCACATTTTTCTTTGTAACCTTGATCTGTACCTGATAATTTTTATGCATTTTTTATCAGTCTATCCCACTAGAAGATAAAATCTGTGCAGCCATGGACTACCTTTCTATTTTTATCCTTCCTCACACAGTACCTTACTGCATTTAAGCATGTGAGATACGCATTATAATGAGTGAATGAGTGAATGGTTTAATAGCCTCACCAAGATTTTCTCTTACCACAATACAGCAACAAATCTCAAATATTTACTACAAATAAATGATCAATGAAACAAGAGGTAATTGATAATGCAATATTATATAACTCAACAGTATTAATTGCCAAGCTCAGTTCTATTAGGAAGGCCAGGGTAGTATATAATCAGGTGTTCGGGTATGTATTTAGGATCACTATGTATATGAAAGCCGCTCATGAAACCCAGCCTGGTGTGTTGCATTGACAAATAGGATGGCATTGCTGATATGATATTTACAAAACGGAAAATAGTGCTGGTAAAGCCCCACATCAAGGAAGCTCTCTGAATTGAGGTGACATTACTCTTGGGAAACTCTACATATATTAAAACTGCACAAAAAATAGCTTGTGTTTATAGATGGTAAACAGCTAAGTTCTATGCTATATAATTTTAAATAGACTTTATATTTTTGGAATGTTGTAAGTTGCCTACCCTATGTAAATGTTAATTGTTCAAAATCACCTTTAAGGAGATATAATTTACATATACTAAATGCATCCATTTTTTGTGTGTCCTTTCACTTGTTGACAAATATTTACATTTGTGTATCTACCACCACAGTTAAGATACAGTATATTTCCATCACCCTGTAGAATTTCTGTGCAATACCCCCCGCCCCACCCTGTCAGCCATCCCTTCACCCTGGGGCCCTGGGCAATAATTGACTCGCTTTCTGTCACTGTGTATTAGATTTGTATTTTCTGTGGAGTCATATAAATTAAATATAAATATGTAAAATGAAGGTCTTGGGGGATATCCGAAAATCTCCTGGGATGCAAGATGATGCTTCGTTCTCTAAGCCATGCTGAGCATTGCAGGTTGCAATATGAAGGAATTAAGATTCAGTAGTGGAAATATAATCTACTCTGTTACAAACAGCAAGGAATGTAATATAGGGAATCAAGAGTTTGCACTGTTATTGGAAGGGCTAAATAAACAAGTTCCTGCCTGAGCCTGTTGCAATGTCTCCTCTAAAACTTCCTCATTTTCCACTACAGGGTTCCTGTTTTTAAGACTGCCACTGGCCCGCACTATTCGGGGGCTGGGAATGGTGGCATGGCCATAGCAGGTCCCATCAGAGAAGCCTGGCGCATGGCACCCAGAGCTGTTACCCAGGAATCAGAGTGTCAGCTAAAGAAGCCGGAGCCACTCTCCATGTTTTCTGACAAACCAAAAGCTGGTTAACAGACAATAGCCTAGTGCAGGAAAACAACAGCTTTCATTAACAGCAGCAAATGTCAGTAACCACAGGAATGCAATTCATCTTATGTCCACTTTCCAGATCCGTAGCAGGACCCTTTCATTGAGGTGACCTGCATAAAAGTGGCCAAACCCCTCTGCAAGGAAGTCAACAGGCTTAATCCTCCTGAATCCTGCTCTACTGAGAGGGGGAACAGTAGCAAAGGAAGGTGAGTGGGAGTGGGGTGGGTGCACTGACACTGGATGATATGTAGCGAGTCTCACCTCCCTTGTCCCTGTCATGAAATGCCAGCCAAAGTGGCTCCAGGTTGTTGCGAAGGCCGAGAACACCCTGCAAGTGTCCCAGATGCCCTTTAGGCAGTGGCACCGCCCCTGTTGCACTGCACTGGTTTGGAGTGTGACCTTCCACGACAGTCACGTCTGTGTGTGAGATTCGCTTGCATTTCTCAGTGTCACATACACGAGGCTGGTGGTGTACCCTGCCTTCTCGCTACTCTGAGACAGCCAAATGGAGTACAGGAAAGACCTGAATTTGGGAGAAATGAAACTCCCAACGTGCTAAAGAAAGTAAATCATGCTATGACTCACGTTTCAGCCAGGGAAAAGAAATGAGGGCTGCAACTTGGAATCTCAGCGGTTTCTGGCTCAAAATGAACAAAATAAGAATAACCTTGGGAGGAAAACTCTTTGTGCTTATTTTAGGAACTTTCCATTCTCTCAAGAAAAATGAAAAGAAGAAAGTATTCAATCTGCTGAGATTTCTTCATGGAATAAAGGACAAGCCTTGATTGTTCACAAAAGCTCATGTTATGTCAAAAAGTATGCTCTTATTTAATCCTTAAATATTAACTAAAACTTGAAATTTTTAGTTGTTTTACATTAAAGAAATGAGTCTTTCTTGTCTTCCTTCTTCTTGTGACAATATTTACAATGACTGATACTGGTTGAGCTGCCAGAGTCCCACTGAGAAGGGTTGTCACCTGAGAAACTGGGACAGATGGGAAAAGTGAAAGTGAGTAAGAGACCACCTGACGTTGCCCAGAGCGGCTGCCGAAGACACACCGCTTTCTGTGTGTGTGTTTATGCAAATGGATTAACGGTTTTCTAGCCATCAGTATGCGGAGGGAAGAGTTTTTAAGTCATCTAGCTTTGAACTTTGGAAGTTAATACAGCCCTGCACATTCCAATGGTTGTAAAGTAAGATCTTTCTCTTTCCTATCTGATGGCTGCTGTACAAATGTCTCCTTAGCTAATGTGCTAACTTTAGATTTACTTGATGTAAATATTCACTTTAATAATTTGCTCTTAAGGTTCCCAATATGTTTAATGCTTGATATTTATGTAATTTATTTTAGGAACTTGTTCTAACCAGTTCTAACGCAGACGCAGTGCCGTTGGCGGGAGCAGGCAAAGTGATGATGTGTCTGAAGCCCCACGCATGGGAACCTGAAAGAGTGGGCACACGTCCCCTGCCCTGGGAGATGGGCTCACGCAGTGAGGCGTTCCTGCAGCTCTGAAAGTCGGCCTGGCTCTCCCACGCAGATGGGAGTTTGCAGCAGAGACTTCAGTTCACACTTGACTAGTGAGGGGTTGGAGAAGCTGAGGGTACCCATGGCCTGCACAGGTTGACGTGTATAGAAAGCTCTAGAGAAGGAACAAGAAAACCACACCATGGGCTCTTATGAGGGGTAGGTGGTAACCTGTCAGGTAAACCTGAAGAACAGAGCGGTCTTAAAAAAAGTACGTATTTTGTTGGCAGATCTAAGTTACAATGTTAGTAAATATAAGAAGTGAGACCAACGTAAAAAGCATCTTACAGACTTCGCAGTCTGTTGGTCTGTGTGAAAATACCAGGAACAACAGAAAAGTGGGACATTAGATAAAGATTCATTTTTGGTAGTCCTTGGAGTATCCGAAAGAGACAGAAGGGGATAAGCTAATGAGGGGGCCAAGGTCCCTATACACCTCAAAAATAAATGATCCAAGAAAAGCAAAATATAATTTCTCCCACTAGGTAACCATGTATACCCCTCATGCCAATATTGGCTCATTTGAAATTGACCTTGGAATTGAATTTGGGGTAGGACAGGAGTGAATAGGAGTGGAGAGGAGTGTTTATCCTGACAACCCTTCCATGTGACTGCATGGGTAAGAGGTGCGCGAACGGAGGTAATTTAATGAGGGCTTATCTCTGGGGAAGAGTGCAAACCGTGTTGCCGTTCCTTAGAGTGACTTCTCGGGGCACATTTTAAATCATTAGACTCTTAGAAGCATGTTGCAAAGTTTCTATATTTTACAGGCCTAAAAATAAGTATTAACTAATTTACATCTTTTGTACAAAATAAAATTAGAGTATTTGACCAAAACAAAGCAAATATCTACTAAAATATGACATTTGTTCAACCTTTAGTAAAATGGATATTTTTAATGCAATAAACACTGGTTGGATAAAGAATAATTTTGGGAGTAGATGTAATGCAGAAAATGAGTAGAGATTTGAATCAGTGAAGGCACACTTTTGGAGACAAATTCATGATGAGAAATCTGAAAATCGGATGTAAGTGAATGAAAAAAAAGTCACCTTAGGAAAAAAAGCATAGTTTGCAAAAGGGAAAAAAATTGGGGTAAGAAAATATGTTATAAAATCATTTGCTATTTTATACCTGAGTTAGAAATAGAAAGCAGTGATTAAATGCACAATGTCAGAAGCTCTTTTACCCAGTTTTCACAGGCAGTCTTGTACAGATGGTCACCGAGCCGAAATGAGTACTGCACAGGTGTGTTCATATTCAAAAGACTAAATGTCACTCCAATAATTTAATCAAAGTGTTCTCTCAAAATATATTATACAGGGGGTCAGTGAGCTTTCAATTCCATTGTAGCAACGACAGCGTGGGATGAAACACGAGGCGGGCACATCGCTGCAGAAGAGGCGGTGACTTCATCCCCAGAGGGAACGCAGGAGGGCAGAGCAGGCCTGGAAAATGGACTGTGATGGGCCGAGGAATTTCAAGAAAGAGAAGAGTCTTTATATTTACTCAAAAACACTACTGGGGAGTGAAGTAAACGATGCAGATGAAGCCTTTTATTTTTTCATTTGTGAAACTCGCTAAAATGAAAATCCCGCTGAGAAAAACAAAAGATGATACTGAGTCGGAGATGTTCTGAAGCAAACCTTTGAAGATGAAAGTGGAAGATGGTTCTCCAGTCCATTAATATTCGCTAGAAAAAGGACAAACAAATCTGGTGGGAAAAGTGAATAAGGAAGCACAGTCAATTGACAGAAAATAATCTGAACTGCCAATAACATTTATGAAAATATTTGCCAAATCTAAATTTGCCAGGGGTATACGAATTAAACCGACATCAAAATGTAACTACTTGCCCATCAGAGAGGCAAAGAAATGGCGTGGAAGACATATAACTCATTAGGGCCTTTTGGGAGGACAATTTGCTAGCACTTATCAGAATGTAAAGAAAACATTCGTGCTCTTATGTACGGAAACTTTGATAATGACCGCTTTTTTGCTACAGCCATTTAATAATTATTGATCTTTTCCCCAGCAAACGCTATCTCTTTAAGATTTGTATATTAAAGGATTAAAATTTAGGGATCTTTGTGTGCACCAGTTCCATGGGATTAAAAAGCCACTATTTGACTATTTAGAAAATCCTCTTTTATAAAAGGCAATATAGCTATGATTCTGTTTCTCGAAGGGATGAAGCAGAAAGAAAAATAAAGTGCTTCATAGACACGGACGGCAGTGTGGTGACTACTAGCAGAAATGGGGTGCGGGGGCAGAAGGGGGCAACAGGGGTACATGGTGATAAAGGGAAACTTGAGCTGGGGTGGGGAATGCACATTACATTATACATGTGATACATTATAAAATTGCACCCCTGAAACCTGTATTATTTTATTAACCAGCGTCACCCCAATGAAGTCAATAATTTTTTTTCAAGTAACCTTAAAAAGGCAATACAGGGTGGGGCAAAAGTAGGTTTACAGTTGTGAGTACACAAAACACAGAGCTCGTTCTTGCGTTATTGCTGATTAATTACTGTATTATTTTCCATGCGAACAGCTGTAAGCCCACTTTTGCCCTGCCCCATGTATTCTTAATTCTTGTTCGTTTCCAGTGTGTGGTTTCGTTGTCACAGCCTGTAGGTTACTCACTATAGTCTCGTCCTACATACTTTCACACAAGAGCGTCTTAAAATAAGACATGGTTCCGAAATGAGTTCAGTGACAGAAGTTTGATGGGCTCAAATTTTAAAACTAAAACAAAAATAAATTTGAAGAGTGAACTTTAAAAGAATGGGTGATTAGCAAATAAATAAAAAAGAAACAAAATGTTACATACGATAGGAATTAGAATATAACCCTTGGTTAACATTTGCCATAATAAAATTGAAAAGATATATATTAAATAATGTTCAAAATTAAAATGTTGTAGACTGGCATTCTCAATTTACACTTGCATGTACAGCTTCTCAGCGTGTCCAATACGTTATGGTAAATGAAGGAAAATTGAAATCAGCAATTCTTCTTTAGCAGAAATATTTTTTGATATGCTTTTTTTATAAGTCACTTTCTACTGACTTAAGTAAGACAAGAGAAGAGTTGCACTCAGTTAACTAAGTTAAGCCGAGGTGAGTTTATCGACTGTGTTCTAAATGAGAAAAGAAGAAAAATCAGTTTTGAATGTCAAATGGTCTTTCATTTCCCAACCTTGAGATTTGTGTGTCTCTTTTTTCTCTCTGTTTCGCGTCTTGTTCTTTCAACCCCTTGGAGTGGAGCCAGGCGCCTCGGCCTCCTTGCGAACGTGACTGCATGCTCCTGTTTGATCTTTTTCTCTTGATGTGCCCGTTTCTTTGTGAGCTGTCTGCTTGTCAAACCATTTCTATTCTTCTAAACTTTATTCATCATTGTTAAATAAGTCGCCCACATCTCAGGGTACTTGATGAATTTTTCACCAGCTAATCACACGTCCATGGGGTAAACACTGCTGCTTCCATGTTCAACACCGCCAGGGCAAACATTTTTACTCAACTACAGCCAATGAGATGCAAAGTGCTCGAATGGTAGGTTAAAGAAAGCTGCCTGTGCTTCCCTTTGAATTAGCAAAATAAGTCAATTTAAGTAGCTAGCTCAACGAAATGCCTGTAGCATTTGTAAGCATTGAGACAAAGGGTGTATTTTAAGAGTGTTTAGCTGAAAAAGCAAAAAGCCCATCTATATATTATTTAATGGATTATTGCACTTGAATGTAAAAATTTTAGTTCTCACGTTTTGTGACCGTTGAGTAGTCACATCTTTTTTTACCTAGGAGAAAACGCATGCCTCATTTTTATTTAAGTCTCTTATTAAAAGGAAGCTACTCTGTAGTCAAGAGATGTTTTATGAAACCTGGCACTTGTCACATGGAGAAAAAAAATGGCCCTTAGCTTTCTGCCTCCTACAACCTGGGGTGTGAAATAATTGTCAAGAAATGCAATACCTGTTGTGTCATGCAGCTTAAATCATCCACCTCCAAGTCTGGGTTATAATGAAAATTTAGTAATCTATGGGAAGAAATCTATTTTAAAGAGTATACTCAGCAGATGATTAATATTGTTACTCTTCAGAGGCTATATATAGAGAGAATGACAAGGCCATTCTAGTATTAAAAAAAAAAGAATTTCTTCAAGGTGGACCAAAAAATTCATCTTAGCCAAGCCTAGGAAAGGTCAGGTAAAAGAGAATTTAAGTAAACTGTACACATTGATAAGCTGTTTTTAAGGCCAACTCAAGTCAATATTTTTTAGTCCTGAGAGGTCATAGAAAGAAAGGGCAGACATGTTCAGGGAAGATAAAGAAAAATATTTTTATTATGAGCCAAGAAACAATTTATTTTCATCCACAGATCTATTCATCATGGAGAGTTTAAGCCCATTTGGCCAGAAATTTTAGGTTTTTTAAAATTGTACCAAAAATCCCCACAAGAATAATGAGGAACACATTTGAAAATTAACATCTCTGACACTACAAGAGGTCTGTAACCCCAACCCCGTACTCAGGAGGAGTTGCTGTGCCAGTCGCTGAAGATCACACAGGCAGACGAACATGTGGAGGAGAAGCCTGCAGCCCCGGTTCTCCCAGGTGATCAGCACCAGGCAGTGGTCTAAAGTGACAGTCCTCCAGGACTCCAGGACGGGCACAGGCCAAGGTCACCAGAGCCTTGTGGACAGCAATGGGAGTGGCATCTCAGGCCGGTGACAAGAGTTACTCTGATCGCCATAAGAGAAAAAAAAAAAAAAGAGCTGAATTTAAACAGAAAAGCGTGCAGAGGCATCTTTCCAGGAGGCCATCATTCAGACAGCAAATGTGGGGAAGGGCACCAGATCATGGACAGACCCCAGACTGCTGACATCTGCCCTGTAGAGACGAGTAATTATTTAAACCACAGCCTGCCCCACACAGTCCACACCCCGTCAACTACACACAGCTGCACACACACACCAGAAATGCAGGAACGTTCATGAACAAGGTACAAATTATTTTTGCCTCCAGAGGTTACTGTCGCCACTCTTGGGAATAAGTGACAAAGGGCTACTTCTCCTTTTTTATTTATACTTGTAATATGATACACTATGAAGTGACAGGAAAATATATGCCCTGCTTAAAACAACAATGTTTTTCAAGCAAAACAAATTTAACATTATATGAGGTCACTAATTCACTATGACCAAATGGGATCTATTTCAGGAATGTAAGATTTGCTTAAAAGAAAATCAATCAATGCAAGTCACCACCTTAACAACTAAGAAACTAACAAAATAAAAATAAAAATTGCATTAGGTCCAGAAAATCATTTTAAAAATCCAACGTACATTCTTTTGATTTTTTAAAGATTTCGTTTATTTACTTTTAGAGAGAGGGGGGAAAGGAGAGAGGAAGAGGGGGAGAGAAACATCAATGTGCAGTTGCCTGTTGTGTACCCCCTACGAGGGACCTGGCCCACAACCAAGGCATGTGCCCCTACTGGGAATCGAACTGTCAACCCTTTGGTTCACAAGCTGGTGCTAAATACACTGAGCCACACTAGCTGGGGCCCAACATACGTTCTTGATATTAAAAAAACAAACAAACAAAAAAAAACTTACAGCAAACTAGGAATGGTAGGGAATTTCCTCAACCTGTTAGAGGACATCTGTGAAAATCTACAGTTGGCTCTAAGGATATAAAATCAAATGTATTCTCTATAAATTTTCAAAAAAGAAAAAGAAAAAAGGAGACCTGCTGTCCCCATTTCTCTTGAACATTGCACGGAATGTTCTGTCTGGCACAGTCAGGACATCCTGGCCGTGCCAGGTGTTGACTAGGATGTAGACCAACTAGAACTTTCATTCCATGTTGGTGGCAATGTAAAATTTGTACTAACACTCTGAGAAATAGTTTAGCAGTTTTTCTGTGAAGCATATACCTAACATATGATCAACTTTGTACTCCCAGACGTAAGACTTGCCCATGAATGTTCATTTCAGCTACACTGGTATTGCACTAGGACAAGGAGGGAACAAACCAAACATGCATCCACATGGAATGGATAAAGGAAATATCCACGTGATGAAATCCTCCTCAGCCATGAAGAGGAATAAAATACTAATACAGGTACATGCGGGAATATCAAAAATTATGCTGGTTGAAAGAAGCCACAGAAAAAGATACACACTATATAATTTTACTTTCATAAAATTCTAAGCAGTTCAGAATAATACAGAGTGAAGAGAGCACCCAGGGGTGTTCTGGAGTGTGTGGGGCAGTGGACATGAGGAAGAGGAGGGTTGTAAAGGAGCGTGGAGAAACAAGGTACGTTCCTGATCCTTATTTTGGTTTCCTGTGTGTACAGGGGACACAACTCTTAAAAATCATACAATTTTAATTCATGCAGTCGGTTACACTTTACACTTTAATAAATTTGTTTTTGAAATCTGGCACCACAATGTTAATACCAAAAGAATTGTGTTAAGAGAAGAAGAGCGTTACAATCCCAAACAGAATATCCGGTCATGACCGTCTGTGGCCACGCATACCATCACATCTTCCTCCTCAATCCTCGCTCTTCTTTCAAGTATGTTTTCTTTACTCCGGATGCATCAGTGAGTCATTTAAGCTATGGGCACCACAAATGGCTCTTGGCAAATTTAAGAGGAAATGCATTGATTGGAAAGATAGCTCATACTACAGGGAATTAAAGGAAAACACCATGCACCAGGACTGGAAAACGGGCAGGAACTCAGGGCGGGCGGGCCACCAGCAAACGAAGGCACAGTGATTTTATCAGAATATCATGTTTAGGGTGTCCCAGTGGACTCCACCATCAACTGGAATGTGACACTACTTTTAATGGCAAGGGATTTCCCAACTCTATTCAAATCCGTTATGCCTTCAAGGTTCAACGACTTGGACAAGTGTGTCATTTTAGTAGAGCATTAATCCTCCATTAAGAATCATACTGGCCGGGACAAGGGAGGCCCATCTGGTGCCCTCTGTGGCAGGCTGGATTTCATGGTGGAGGGATGGTACTGCTACTGACGCAGTGAGGAATGTCCACAGAACCAGGAAATGCATTTGGATTGCAATTACCCAAAGAATGATAAACATTCGCTACACTGAAAACTGTTGGACAATATTGTTAACTTTTACAGATTTGTGTAGTACAGGGAAATACCAAAATACAGTTAGTCAAAATTATAGTCTGGGAGACATTCGTTCTAGTATAATCAAATTTTTATTTGGAATTATAGGAAAAGAGACAGGAAATACAACATTAACTATGATACATAATTTTAGCGCTTGTTAATGTGCTTAGGATTAATTTGTACTCTCTTCAGAAGCGTTCATGAGTCAGTGTTAACAGATAGTGCTATAGCTATTGTGAATAGCGATTTAATGCAGGAAGTTCAATTATTTTTTAAAAATCGTTGAGTGTCAGGGGCATAGACTCTCTGGTAGGTCCCAGAGTGACACTCAGGACAAAGCTTACTGCAATTTGGAAGCTGGGGAGTCAGAAAGCTGCCACCCCAAATACCTCCAGCATTAAACCTCCTCCCTGATCTGCAGATAAGAGGCTGTTGTCCTCAGTTGGCTGCAGGAATGTGTTGCCTGTCATAGCCGCCATATTGGCAGCAGAGTCTTGGCAGAGTCGCTAGATTCCTGCCAGCAAAAATAGATTCAGTTCCCACCACTTTCTTTCCACTTCTCCTTGTCAGTAGTGCCTGGGAAGGGTTTTCTATATCAGTCTGCTAGATGCTACATAGGTGCCATGTGCTCAGCAAATGACTGGCGATTATTGCTGATAATTACATTAATTTTGAATATGGAATAAATGCTAACTTTTCTAGATGGTTCATGCTATACAGTGTTTCAGTGGGCACCCTCCTAAACAAGGGAATAGCGGAGATTACTGCTCAGCATCCGTGTGTTATGTTTAGAGTAGTTAATACATGGCTGTTTTCTGTCAGTCACTGATAAGAAATGGTTCCAATGGCTCAGGTGGGCCACATTTGGGATACGCATTAGTTTGTATTACAATTGGTGTATTTGTGGGTACCATGTTTAATTCTGAGATACTTAAAAGATGACATCAGTGCATACCCAGGGTTGCGAGAGGACAAGCATGCATATCCAGTATTTAGAATTGTACGTGCTGCCCACAGCCATAGATTTGTAGGTGTGACAGCTCTTCCCCATGGTCAGACCTGTGTCCTAGAGGGTAGCATGTCATGTACTTATTGGAATAATCCTACCATGAGAGACCGGTTAAGTAAGGAGTTTGTTAAGGAGTGCAGGGCGACTTGGCAGTGTTCTTGTCATGGTTCCACACTCAGCCAAGGCCTAGTAAGGTGGCCCAGGTCAAGTATGACAGCAAAACTCTCGGGGGTTTCTGAAATAGGAAAGCATCCAAAGTATGCTTTCAGCTGCTGTAATTTCTTGTCAAGAATCATCAGATCAGCTAAGAGATGGTGGGTAGTACAATGCTGTCCTCTCTTTGTGAACTCACCTTGGGGTCAGGAAACAGACAGTGGTTGGGGGAAGTGAGAGGGGTGTCTGAATCCCCCTGTGCCTTCAGGGAGCCCAGGACCGGGGTGAGGTAGCTGCATGGCTTGGAGTGGTTCTCAGGTCCAGAAAGGACACCCCTCTTCACAGAGGCAGGAGCTGCCTAGTCATATTTTATGTTCATCCTGCAGTGATTTCTGTGAGTTGTGATGATGTGGGTTACATGATTTGAAGCAGAGCACAAAGCTGAAAAACTGCACATGCTGACTCTGTGTGAATCGGGCCTCGTGAATCATCGTTCAGTGTACTACACCTGTAAACTGGGGGCAAGGTCCCCGAACCTGTTGCCACAGGAAAGCCTTCAGGTGGCCATTTCAATAATGCCAGGCATCACAGAGTGACCTGCGAAGGGAAATCCCCTTACTAGAAGATACCAGAACTGATTGCAGGGTCACGAGAGGACAGCAGGGTCAGCAGTGGATGGGAAGCACTTCAGAAACTGTCCCAGATCAGACAGAACACAAGGAGAACTTGCATGTTGACAAGTGGAATTCTATCGTTCAGATGCCTCTTGTTAATTCCCACTAACTTGAAATTAAAGATTCAAAGACAAACATATCTGAGGTGCTCTAACATTAATACAAATGCTGCGGGAGAATATAATGACAAGGTATAATGATACGAATGAATACTACTCCCTCCCACCACCAAATTAAAATTTTCGGACTGAAGTCCTCACTATCAGGCTGGGAGATGGGGTCCAGACAAACTAGCTACATGATTCGAGGGCTGAATCTTTCAGCACCGCCCCTCTGACCTCCAGAAGGGCTGACGAAGTCCAGTCTCTTGTTCAATGATCAGTCACACCCAGGCAAGGAAGCCCTCAGGAGGGTCAGCTCCACAAGCTTGTAGAACTTCCTCACAGGTGGACGTATCTATAGATGGGGTGGGGGGTGGCTCACCCCCAATCCCACAGGGAAAGGAACTCTTACACCCTCCTCCCCAAGATGTTGACCCATTGATCTCTTCTATTTTTTTTTCTGAGTTGTAACCTTTGTAATAAAACTGTACCTGTAGGGTGTAATGCCCCCAGTGAGTTCTGTGAATCATTCCGGCATATTATCAAACCTGCACAGGTGTCAAGGGAGCCCCGGAATTTGTGTGCAGTTAGTGTCAGCATTGAAGTGCTTTGCCTTTAACTTGTGGCACAGATGCTAACTCCAGGCATTTAGTGTCAGAAGTGAATTAAATTGTAGGACATCGAGTTATCATCAGAAAATTGATGTGGGAACATAACACACACGTGATGTAGCTCCTGTATCTCTGGGATCACATGCTGACTTTGTATACTAAATTCTCGGAGCTTTATGTTGTTCCCTGAGAGCTTTAACCTCTCTGCTTGCTCCCACTCACTGCCGTGCCTCACTGTCCTGTCATCCCCTCTGGAGGACATCTCAATGAGAGTGTCTGCTCTTCTGTTAGACTTCATCCTCAGTTTTTTAATGTGGTCCCTTCTACACCTACCTTACGTCATTTCTACATAAGCCTATTAACATGTTCTCCATTGAAAACTACACCAAAATCTAGGTCAGATAGCAACATGCCCGATGCTCTCACCAAAACCGCACATGTCCTATATTGCGCTTGGTCTCATTAGTGCCTGACACATAACTAATCTTTAGCCCCGTGAGAGGCTCCACTCCATCGATAGCCTCTGCTCTCATCACCCTTTTCGCTCCCCCGATCACGTAGCTTTGAGTTCAGCACCAGCCTTAAAGCAGTTTCTTGTGAAAACGTCATCCCACCCAGCTCCAGTCTCGTTCCAACACGTTCCCATAAGAAACCCCAGCCTGGCGGTAAAACGCTTCCAGAGGTTTTCCACTCTGCAGCTAAACATCGATAGAGAAGAATCACACTAGTGGGTTTGTCAGCTGTGGGCCATTCAGGGTCCCTCAGGTAGTGACACATTCCACCTAGCCAGGTGCATAAGCCAGGAATCCACACATTGTCTTGGATCCATTTCTTTCTCAACCCCATCAATACAACCTGCCATTTCTGGCTGCTAAGGATAGGTCTAATCTCTCTGTCTCTCAGGGTCTGGGGATCACGACAACCCTTCTCTCTTCCTCTCCACGCTCTAGCTTCACTGGGCTTTTTCCATCTCGTCAAACATGATGATAACTCCGTGGGGGCGCTTTGGGGACAAATGAATCAAACAGATTCACTAAAAAGGCTCACAGTTTGAGATAAAACCAGTTGAATTTATTTCTCCTGGATGAGAGATACATGCAGAGAAAAATGCACGAGTTTATTAAAAATGTATCTTGCTAATTTATAGCTGTATCAAAAAGGACTATCCAGGGGACTGGTTGATTTAAAATAGTTTTAGGGATATGGCTTTGAAAAATTCAAATATATGTGAACATTCTCTCACAAATGTAGTTCAAAAAGTTCAGTTTGAGAAATTTCTTTAGAGTAGTTTATTGAGAAGATACATAAACTGAGCTTTTTTTATAAAATAAGACAAGCCTATTTGTGCCTATTAATTATTACAACTCATCCGCATTTTTAAAAACTCTGCATAAAGCTTGTTTTTGGTATTTTTTCATGGTAGTTTCCCTGAAGTGGCCAGTGTCATCAGGACTCAATGTATTAAGGATTTTCTCTTGCCTGTGATAAAACAAAATGAAACAAAACAAAGACTTCTCTCTGTGCGAAACTTTAACAAGTGTAAGCATATACTTTGTTCATAGATCTGACTCAGGGTGTTGAATATAAAAAATAGTCAAATTACAAAAGGTCTAGGGGAGCCAAAGCATGAGGTCTTGCTGCTTTCACCTTACCCAGACCTCCAAGGCAGCCAGGGTTCCCCTAACTCGGGGCATCGACGGGATTCGGCCCAGACCCCTTCTCACTCTGCGCATTGCTGCTGGTGGGATCTTCCCAGTTTATCACACCCTGCTCTCATCAACACCTGCCTGATGACGCCCTGATAGCTACTGCTGGTAAGTCCCCAATTCAGCTCTGACGTCCATGTTTCCCATCGGATTTCCAGACCCACGCGTGTGTTTATCGGGAGTCCCTATTCTAATACACTAGACACCGCTTTACACATTACCTCCTGCACCTTGTGACCAGCCCGGCCTCCATTCCTGGGGGAGTTCAGGGAACTGTCTGCATCTATTCTGTGTCTTTAGAGTCTGCGTTTGTCAGTCAGCAAGCATTCAGCACAGAACCAATGGCATTAACTCGATTTTCTCTCTGTGTTGTTGATGCTGTAGCATTTGGATGCTTTATGGACCCAGGGAGAGACTATTCCATCCCCCGCCCCCCAAGGCCAGCTAGTCCCTACAGGTAATACCGGCTTGGCTCCGAGCATGCAATTCCCATGCTACCCAGCCAGCCCTGAGACAGCCAGCTGCCTCCTTATCTCTCTCTCACACGCCAAGTCACTATGTCTTCTGTCCTAAGGCAGCCCAGGGCCAAGCACCAGGGACCTGGAAAGCACTCCTAGCTCCTAAAGCCTGCTGCAGTTAGTCAAAGCAGCCACTCTTAAATTGCATACTCTGCCTGGCCTTACTTTCTGGGGAAACTCCAACAGAGATCCATCCAGCCTTGGGTTTCTTCTTATCTGGGCCCCTCCCTGAGCAGCGGGGGACTACTTACCGTGGCCAGCGGATGTTTTACTGAGTGGTCATAAACTCTTATGTAGGGAATGATTTTTTTGTAGCTTCTTGAAGATTCCGAGAGATTTTTCTAAACATTGTAATCAGTACCAGCATCTTTGCCTCTGCACGGTCCCCTCAATTCTTTGTTCTCACTGTGCCCTAGCGTGAGAAATCATGTTAGTTTCTCCTAGAAATCACTTGGTTGTCCGAAATGAAGAAAAAAAGAGCTGTCAACTCCAATACTATCTTAAATGTAATAAGAAATATAAGAAGGCACAAGTATAAAATATTCTTAAAAGGCCTTTATCAAGAGTCTCTCATTTTTAAGAACATCACAGCCTAAATATCAAAACCAAAGCAATTATTCAGAATAAACTGTAATGTGAAGTTTTATTTTGAATAATGCATTTCGAAAGCGGTTTTTTACTCTATTGGTGGCTTTCACTGAGGTCCTTACGTGTCAGCGTTCTCTTAAGCATAGGTGTTAGAAATGATATTCTTTAAAGATCTCATTATTTAGGATTTGCAAGATGAACATTGCTGCTGAATACTTTAATTCACATATATATAAAATGTATTAATTCATATACCTATATGAATTCATATACATATATCAATTCATACATATACATATGTGTGGGGGTATATATGTATATGTATATATATAGTGCCTGTTTGCTTGAGAGACCAGCTCCTTGTTTATGTCTCCTGTCAACTAATAGGAGTGGACGGTTCCCTGAACTCCCCCAGGAGTGAAGACCTGGCTGTTCATGAGGTGGGGGAGGTTGTATGTGAAGTGGTGTCAGTGCGTTACAATGGGGACGCCGGATAAACACATGCGTGGGTCTGGAAATCCCACCGGAGACATGGACATCAGAGCTGAATTGGGGACTTACCAGCAGGAGCCATTATGAGGGCGTCATCAGGGAGGTGTCGATGACCTGTTTAAGTAAAAATTTGGTCGTTAGGGCAGGCCCTAACCCAGGATGAGGGTGCTCTTACGGAGAGGGGAAGTTTGGAGACAGGCACACATGTGGGAGTTTGCCCTGTGAGTAGACACAGAGAGGAGATGGCAGCCCCGGCGGGTAGCTCCGTTGGTTAGCACGTCATCCCAATATGCCAAGGTTGCAGGTTCGATCCCTGGTATAGGTACAGGAAGCAACCAGTGAGTGCATAAATAAGTGGAATGAGGCACTGATGTCCCTCCTGCCACCTCACCTCCCCGCCCCCTCCTTTCTCTGTCTCTCTCTCTAAAAAAAGTGAGAGGCCTGGAAAAGACCCCTCCCCCACATCCCTTGGAAAGGGGCAGACTTGTGGACTCCAGACTTGTAGACAATAGATTTCTGTTGTTAAAGCCACTCAGTCCGTGGTCTTCGATATGGCAGCTCTAGCAAACGGGTACAGCCCTAAAATACATGTGTGTTTAAAAAAGTGAAAGTGCCGTTATTGCTCTGGGAGAGTGGTCAGGAACAAAATCGTCCTCCCATATCCTTTCAGAACTTTTTGCCCCAAATGCCAACAGACAGAAAATTCTTCTGAGAAGTGTTTAAAGTGGCAACATTTCCTTTTTAAGCCCATGCAGTAGAGGACTTCAAAAATGTAAATCTGGACCATACTTTCCAAAGTTAAATTTTAAAATAAATTATCATGTTTCTTCAAGAAACTAAACACTGGAATGGTGGAAATACAAGCATGTTTTCTCTCAATTCTCAAAAGGGCCTTTTCAGAAGGCCTATGGCCTATGGCCTTCTGAAAGTGAGTTAAACTTACCCATGGATTTCAGCTATTTAGTTTCATAATTTAGAGAGAAATCAGGGCAATTTTAATAGAAGATACCAGAAAGCTGTTTCCATACCTTTCCACAGCATTAGGCATGGCAGAATGAATTAAAAAATCCCATTTTAATTAGATATTAGACACCAGTAAAATGAAAATCATGTTATGCAATATTTAGTATTCAAATTAGATAATAAAATATCTATTGATAACTTTGTATATATAGTGTACAATAAAACACATTATGGTTTTACCAAAGCTGGTTTAATATACAGTAAGCTTATTGCCCCTTTGCTACTGCTAGGGAAATGCCCGTAGAAATGAAAATAAGGAAAAATTTAGTTGTGTATTTAATAGTTTAAGGTGATTTACAGTTAAATGTTACACCTGTGCTGATATTGTCTCCAATTGACCGTTTTGGGCCGACTGTAGGAGGGGAGGGACAGCCCCCACGCACCTGCTTCTTATCTGTGGCAAACCTACCAGTTATTTTCCCAATTAAAGAGACAGTGACCCAGGCTAAACTGGGATCCCATTCAAAGTGTGGGTTTCAGAGAAACTGATATTTTTGTGTTCCTTTATGAAACTATAAGAACCACGCTTAAAATCATCTATATTTTACACCCCAATTCAAAAATGTTGAAGTTATTCAATGCAATACTTACAACCTATTAAACTTTTAAAATTGCATTTCACAATACATTGATCCTCTAAATATTACATTGAAATGATTTAAGAACTTAAGTCATATCACAGACAAAACATAACAAAAATGCAGGTGCTGCTTAGTCTTTTATATACTTACAAGTTCAACTATAAATATGTCTTCCATCAAATTACCTAAATCTCCTTTCAATATATTGAAATACCCAAATATTTCTCAATGTCATTTCTTTGAGACACCTGGTACTCTTTGAAATAACAATCCTGGAGGTAATATCATTGACTTTCATTGCACAGTTATCATTCAAGTTTTTTTTTTCTTTCCTTAACCCTCACCCCAGGAAACTCTTTACTATCTCTCTTGGATCCCGAATCCTGTCTTTCTCTCTTTGTGTGCCCTTCAGTAAGCCTCCTGAGAATGATATGGCTGTATATGAAATTCTTGGTGGAAAATACTTCTGCTCGTGTCTTAGGTCACCGGTCCATGGTCTCCTAGTTCCGGTGTCACTACAGAAGCATCCAACAAAATGCTGATCCGTGGTCATTTCACGTGGCCTTTTTCGTTCTTTATTTTAGCATTTTGTATGCCCCTCATTCTGAAGATTCTTGATGGTATGACCTGGTGCAGTTCTCATTTTAATCACTGTGCTGCGTACTCCACAAATGCATTCCACCTGAACTCGCATGCCTTAATTGTATGAGTTACGTTGGATTTGTCACTGAATTATTTCCTTCTGTTTTTCTGATATTCCTTTCCAGGAATCTGTAGTATTTGAGTGTTAGCCTTCAGAATCTCAAATTTATCTGTTGTGTTTTTTTCTACATTTTTCCCTCCATTTTCCATTCTGTTTGTGTGTGTTTTTCTACTGTAAGGAAAATTTTTATCAACTTTATTTTTTTAATTCTAGAAATGAAAACAATATTCACTTTTGCTAAAAAGCTTTAATTACTGAAACTGACTTCTTACTGTTTTCCCCTTAATTATGAATTATTATTTTTCTTAGGATATCGATACTAAGGATGCCTATTTCCATTTTGTTCTGGGTCGTCTTGTTCCTCTGTGAGTCGCTTATTTCCTAAAGCGTCATTTTGATTTTGATCTTCCGTACCCGGTTCTGTGCTCAGTGTCTCATTGTTTTCGGATGTCTCCTCACACTAAGTGGGGCGGGGGGCCTTGGGAGCTGAACGGGAGCCTGTGTAAGGGGATTGGTTTGTCCACCCGGGGGCACTGCTTGGGCTCCTCTGACGGGAACCACGGATGTCGGTATCTTCGGATTGTTATTCTTTGGTTGGTCCAAGTCCACAGGAATGAGCTTTCCAGCCTGTCTCTGGAGAGTGTCAGTCACCTTGCTCCAGGCCAAGGGCAAAAAGAAGCAGTGATGTCATCATTGAGTACATTTTTTTCAACTTCTCTATTTTTGTATAGTGACCCTTTCTGCAATGTTTAGAGGCTTAGGTATCCCTAGTAAAGTCAATTCCTGTTTCCCCTCCTTCAGAGAATGCACCTCTGGTCTTTCTCTAGAGCACAGGTGTGCCTGGGGGAGAAGGGGCAGCTGTCTCCCTCTGCGGAGAAGGGCAGAGCACCTGCACGGGGGCAGGGGTCTGGGGCAGTCAGGCAGTGGGTACTTAGATTTGTACACAGACTTTCTACCGATGTCCTGTGTTGGTGATCCATTCTGCTCTGAGATTCAGGCTGTTTCTCAGCTTGCGCCACGTTGCTTTAGGATTCACTTTCCCCGTTCTGCTAAGTTGGTGGCTGCTTATTTTGTTGTGCATTTCCATATCCAATGTGTGTTTGTCAATCTCTTCTCTCCCCTTCCATCAGTCCTCGCGGACGGAAATAAGAAAGCACTTTGCTACCGTCATAGTGGGAGTTAGGAGGCCTGGAGTAAAAAGTATGTATTTCATTTGCCATCTTTAATCGGGATGTAGGAAAATCTTTATATATATTTTTTCAGGTAGTGAAAAGGACCAAATATTAGTTCCAGCAAATTGATTTGAAAAAGTGACCAATGGAGCAATAGTGGGTGAGGATGAAAATTATTTGAAAATGGTAGCCATATAGTTTTCTGTGGGTACTATAATATATCTCCACAAACAAGGTAGCTTAGAACACCCATTGCTGCAAAACCAGGGCGTTGGCAGGCTGTGCTTCCTCCAGGTGGTGGGGCTGATCCACATCCCTCCCCTCTCCAGCTTCCAGTGGTTGGGGGCCACCGCCTCTCTCCAGCATCTCTGCCTCTGTCCTGACATTGCCTTCTCCTCCCCACCCCTGGGTTTCCTCCTGTTCTCTCTGTCCTCTACTTCTTTTCTCCAAACAAAGTAACATTCCCAGATACCAGGGACTAGTGCAGGTACATATCCTGAGGAGAGGCCAGCCATTCAATCCCCCCTCATAGCATTCTGTTGAAAATAATGTGTTTTCCCTTCCATTTTGGTATTTCTTGAAATAAAGAACCTCAAATCATTGCATTTTAAAATATGTTTAGCATAAATGAAATAAGTATGCCATATAAAATTTTGTCTAACTCTTTACAGACTTCAATTGTAAAAGAGATAAACCAAGCTACAAAACTGAATGGTCTGTTTACTGATGCGTAAGAACAGTGTTACTGATGGGGCACTTCAGGACGGACGATGCTTACGTGGGTACAGTGCAGCTCAGCGGAACACACAAGCAGAGCTGACACAGGGCTGTGCTCATCACACACGGTTTGAGGAGCATCTACTGCTAACACTGGGCACCATGGCTAAGATGAGCAGACAGTCATTCCTCTGAAAATATGAAAAATAAGCTCAGTTACTATGTGATTTGTTTATTCAATAATGTCATTTCCTCTAATTCCATTAGAAAATAATTTGTTTTAACCAGCTAATGTGTTACTCTGCTGCTTCTTAAAATACAGAATGGGGCAATAGTAGGTTTACAGTGGTGAGTATGGAAAATAATACAATAATTAATAAATAATAATAATGCAAGAATAAACTCTGTGTTTTGCCTACTAACCACTGTAAACCTGCTTTCACTCCACCCTGTGGAACGCAATTCTCGGTGAAACATTAAACGGGGAAGTTTAGACTGTGGAGATCGAGGGAGGGTCATAAATAAATAATATACAGGGATCTGAGACTTGGATTAAGCTAAAAGAAATCATGTTAGCTTTTATTTTAAAGTTAGCTCTCTAAGACCTTTTGCTTCTTTGGGTATTATAAATGTATTAGGATATTATGACATTCATTGGATGTTTTACGTGACAGTGCTTTTTTAAAAAATTAGACAAAACTTAGCATATATGTGGCAAATTTAAAATGTTAATATTTCTTTATGGCAGCTAAGATTTGCTGATTCAAAAAGTAATTACAATTGTAATTAAATTTATTACCATACTATTCTGCAGCGAAATCCATTTTCTTCTAATACTGACATTTGTACTGATGTCTGACTATTGGCTTAATTACCATGAAGCTGTTAACGAAACAGCAACTCTGCTCTGTCTTTCTCCAGCAGAACTAAACTTGTCCAGCTTTGCACGGTTTGTCAGTCTGACTGGTTAAGGGCTGTGTCACCAGGAAGAAGATTGCTGAATGGACAATCTCATTCAGTCATGAAAATGAAACTCATCCTACGATCAACATAGATCTTCCCCTTTCCCGACAACCAAGTCAGCCTCACTTTAATGGAGCTTTTGGTTAGGAACTTATCTTAAAGCTATTAAGAGAAATCTAATACAACAGCTTAAATAAATTAAGAGTTGTTTTTCTTTTATATACATGAAGGTCAGGGCTAGATGGCCTGGAGTCTGCGTAGTGACACCATCTAGCCTTCCCTGTGGCCGCACCATCTACCTGCCATCAGGTACCTACTGGGCTTTAGCTGAGGTTGGCTGTGTTTCAGGCTGGGGCATGGCATGGACTCAAGCAGAGGGCCCAGGAGACCTCCGAGTCTATTTTCCTGTCGGGAACTTGCCCAGGAGAGTCACACAGCACCCCCTTTCACTTCTTGCTGACCAATCCATCTTGCACAGCTGCCCGTGGTAGGCAGAACAGTGGTTCTCCAAGGATGTCCATGTCTTAAGCCCAAGAGCCTGTGAACTTGTTACTTTATCTGGTAAGAGATCCTTTGAAGATGAGATTAAGGACAAAGACCTAGAGATGAGGACTGGACTGTTGGGGTGAGCACCACCTGAACCCTAAGTGCGTAGAAAGTGAGAGCTCTACCCAGCTGGGTTAGAGAGAGAGGAGGTGGCAGAGGAAGACAGGTCAGGTAGATGCGGCATGCAAAGACTCACTTTGCTGCAGCTGGCTTTAAAGCTGGAGGAAGGGGCCATGGCCTGAGGAATGTGGGAGAGACGTCACAGCTGGAAAAGTCAAGGGAATGGGTTTCTTCCTCCAGAAGGGTGTGCAGGGCGCCAGCCTTCTGTGGTTAGCCTGTGGAAACCTAGTCCAGACGTCTGACCTACCTCACTTGCAAGATGGTAGTTGTGTGTTTGAAGCCACTACACCGGTAGTGATTGTTTTGACGGAAACAGAGACCTGAGACTGTTTTTTAAGTGTAGGGGGTCCATTCTCCCAACACAATAGGGTTGCCTTCAGTAAAGAAGTAGAGAGTGGGTATGAGAGAGGCAGTATTTTAATATTATTAATCTTTCATCAACCTTTCTCCCTTCAGTCCATCTCCACTGAAGAACAAAATAATTAGAACAAATAATATCCCAGCCAATTTAGGATATTGCTAATCTAGTTGGTAAAAAGTCCAAACGCTAGATAACATTAGTCAATAGTATTCAATATCCTAGGACTTTCAACATGCATTTATCTCTTAGTGCTTCGAAGTAAATATTTACATTGAAATCACCAAGAGGTTGTTGTGGTTTCAGATTTCTGTGTCTGGTACTGTCTTTTCCTGGGACCTTTTCTGTTTTCCTTTCACATCTTTAAGGTCCCAGTTCAAACACTTTCTTTGCCAGGAAGCCCCCTCGACCACCATGAATGATGTAATTACTACATCCCCTCCCACTTCCTTCGCCACAGCACTATTGTACATTATTACTGCCTGAAGGCGTCTCACGCATGGACCCTTTCACTTGCATATTTTCCTCTGGCCCCTGTAAGAAAATGAGTTTTGTCAGCTTGTGCACATGATGTCTCTGGTACACTCCTGTGCCTCAAATTCTGAGAACGGTGCTTGGCCCATAGTAAGTAAGTGGAGTAAGTAGGTGGATGTGCATGTAAGTAAGTGGATGGAATAAGTAAGATGGAATCAGAGGCCCAGGTACTTTGAACTCACATGACGAATGAAGTTTAATTACTGTGTGTGAAAACCCTATAGCTAATGTTGTGTTAATAAGCAAAACTTTATATAAAGTGCTGTAAGAGAAGTATGAGCTAAAAATACCATAACCCACAACATGGGCTGTGTCTTATGGAAAAGCAAGCATGACTCAGGTGTTGGGGTCAAATCTGGCAGATAGGACCGAGTAGGAAGGACATCCACTCCCAGAGACCAAGCTTCCACACTGACAGGCACTCCCTGCCCCCAGAGAGAGGGATCACTGGTGACAGGTGATGTGCCAGTGCAGCAGGGCGGTGACGCCTGCAGAATCAGGTGTCAAGTCGTCTGTTCCTGAGGAGTCTTCTCACTTGAATTATTCTGAACTGGAAGCCAGACATCAAAGATGTTAGTATGATACTCACTCCCCTGCGGAGCCTCCCCAGACTTGATAAGGATGGACTTGTCTACATCCTGAGTTCCTCTAAAGAGAGGATTTTTGTCAAGGGAAAAACCATGGCTTTTATATACACATAAAATGAATACATGTGAAATATTTTATTTAGCAATTCATGAACGAGGGAGCCAGCAAGCTGTCATAAGCTGGTTGAGACATAATTGAGACATACACAACTGGGAATGCTGAAATGGATTTAATACATGGAAAAGTGACACATTTCCCAGGAGAGGGGGAGAGTGAATTGCATTACGTGGGGCAAAATTAACTGTTACTTCTCTGGAAGACAATTATTGCATTACTATCAATTTTCCCCATTACATCTTCAGATGCAGACTTCTGGAGAATCGGAGGACCTGGTACATTGTTGCCATTTCAAACTTTTTTCAAGATGTTTTCCTGACCAGAGCTGGAAGAGACGCAGAAAAACACGTGCAGAAGGAACTTAGGAAGTTCTGTCAATTTCTTGAGAGCAGTTAAAAAATCTTAAAAGTGGACTCAGTGGAGTACAACTAGGATCATAGCAATCTTAGAAACCTTCCTCCCATGAAGCACACCACGTATCTGTCTCTTCTTGGATCTTCTGTTCTCCCCAATTTCCAGCCAACCACACAGCTTCCTGGTGCTGCTCAGTGCTGCCAGGATAAGCAAAACCATTTTTATTTGGGAGTTTCTGTAAAGACGTCATTGTACTTCTGGTGACTGATTGGCCAGAACACCAATCAGACCTAAAGGAAGCCTCCCAGCAAGAAAACAGGGCGGAGGACTGACTGGAGTTACGACCCCCACCCCCACCAGAAATGCCTGCACCAAGCCAACAAATAAATAAAACCAAATGTTATTTCAGGCGATCTTCAAGCAACTCTGGATTACTGCCCGCAAATCATTCTGCCTTAAAATGACATAAAGTCCTTGACAAAGAATGGGAGAGAAGGAATTCTAAATAATTCTTCCAATTTTGTCTGAAAAGAATTCTCAATGCCCTTTTAATAGCAAGCCTCTCAAAATATACTTGTTAACACCTGTTATTTTTAATGAAATGTGAGAGCTCTAAATGATAGTTTTTGTATATGTAAACTTTTATATAAATATAATAAATATGTTTCTATAAATATATAAAACTTTATATTGATATAAAATTTGTAAGTTTACACATATAAACTTTCATTATATACATTTAAAAAGCCTTTAATAAATAATACCCATTTCCCCAGTCTTGTCTAGCTACACCAAGACTTGGTGTCTACATTCTCAAAACTTTTTGGTGGGGGGAAAGACATCTCTGGCACTCAAATTATTGTCTTGGTAATGAGCTGAAAAATTATTTTGAAAGTTAAAGATGGAACATTGGCATTCCTTTTTCTTTGCATTTCTGCATTAATAATGCAAATCCTTCCAGAAGCAAAATCTTGTTTTAATTATAAGGGAAAATATACTTACAAGGAAGTTGAAAAAGAAAACATATTTATTACAATTTTGATGGACCACTTCCCATTAACATTTCCCTTCACTTAGGCTGTCTCTAAGCACTGCTGAGGAAGCAGTGTGTGCGAGGAAGCAGCCTTCTCTCTTTGCTGTGTGTGAACATTTCTCCTACATTTCCTCCTTCTTTCCCCCTCTCCTTGCCTCTTCGACTACTCTCCTTCCTCCTCTTCCTCTGCTGCCCGCTCTCCTCCTCCTGACTCCTACACTGTCCTCGTCATAACCCTCATTTCTCAGTTGCCACTGCCCTGTCTCCCAAAACTCTTAGTTCAGAACTAGGTGAGTCAGCGTTTCCACTGAATGACATGGGAGTGGCACTGGTCTCAGGTGACTCGATGATTTGCACAGTTCAACCAGGTTAAGTAATCGCTTTCTATAAATGGTAACTCCATTCAGAGCATTTTTTAAAAGATAGTGTCAAAGGTGGGGGAATCCTGAACCTCCCAAACATTTCATTCATGTAACACATTCGTGTGAGAACGTGTGTAATTTAAAATTGGCTTGGACACAATGTTTTCAAATCTTGGGGGAAGTTTGACTAAGCTATTTATTTATAAATATATATATTTACAGAAGGTTTTGTAAGTATATATTATGTGTACCTGTATAAATACTTATAAATTTATAAATGTATGTGTATACTTATGAAAACAATATTTCTTTTATATATACGCATACATCTATAACATTATAGACGCATATCTATAAAATACAAAATGGAGCTACAGACCCTGTAAGTAATAAAGTATACTTGCTGTAATCTATTTTATTCCTAAATTTTGGATGGCAAGTACAAGAATCAGGAAGAGAAATGAGTACAAGTCTATCTCAAACATTCTGCAACAATGTCCTACATGTCTGAGGTCAAGGAACCGAAGTTCATGTAGCCAGAGAAAATCCCGTGGAGTGAGCGGGTCATAAACGTGGACTTGCTTTGGCCGACTGATGGGATTAGGCAACTCTGCCCCCTGGTGGTGCTCCATGAGCCAAGGCACACCAACCTGCCGTCGCAGGCTAGGAACCAACCGATCCTTCAGTGTCACTCTGACTGCTGCAGCGTTAAAACGAAATGCCCAGAAAAGATACTGATTTTCAGGGGACCCAGAAGTACAGGGCAGAAAGTTATCAGTGGTTCCCGATGAGGGTGGAAGAGCTGCGGCCACAAGCACGCTGTCAGTGACTGTCCACACCCATCGTTTCCCAGCGGGTGGGTGTCCGCTGGGCCGTGTCCTTGTGGTCACACCTGCTTCTGGGAGTCTCAGTTCCCTGCTGGGCGCCTGTCTGGCCAGCGGATGGGGAACGAAGAAGACAGAGAATTGTGTGAGAGGCGTTTTGAAGCCTAAACATCTACGGTAGAGTCATTTCCACCCACAGTCCACTGTGGAGAACCTCGTCACAGGGTCACACCTGTCTGTGATGGTGGCGACAATTAAGGCTCATGTGCCCAAGAGAGAAAGAGAGGTGAATCTGGTCAACGGTGGGCCCACCTCGGTCTCTTTTTCTAAAGTGAGGTCTCAGACGTGCACAGATGCTGCCCCCGATCCTGTTGGGGAAATCCCTCGGCCATCCCGGAGGAGCGCCTCTGAAGGGCCGGCCACATCAGCAGACGGTACTGGGGAGTCGAGCGTGGTGGTGTGGTGTTTTCCACAAAATGTATCAGTACGTCAAATGCAGCTAGTACTGTGGAGGGAAAAGCAGCATGTACCATCCGAGGAAAAACAGGCTTGCTCTAAAAACGAAAGCGAAAGTTCGGGGGGAAAGGCGGATAGGCAGTCTGACCCCGAATCTGTTGTGTACAAAGCTTGTCTACCACTGAGGGGAACCTGGCCCTATCATTTCGAAGAGGAACTCCAACGGAAACTTTTCTGAGTGCCACTCTTGTGAGACCTACAGTCAGATTTGCAGCTTCCTGAGGGTGGGTCCGGGCTGCATGAGGTCCCTTCAGACCACCTGTCTCTTCTTCTGTACTGGGGCCCAGGGGAGGGAGGAGGAAAACACCCTTCTCTGTAACACTCCCCATGCCGGCATCTGAGTCCTGACTCACGTGCGAGGGGCATTCGTTCATTCTGTAGAGGACATGTCCTCCCTGTCCTCTGATTTGGGGGGGGGGGGGTGGAATCTGACTTAGCTCCTTTTCTCCCACTCCTGTGTGGCCCAGCCCACCATCCCTGCCTCTGGAGACCCTCTCCCCAGCAAACTCCCTTCCCGAGCTGAAACTGTGAGCGGGCTATGGGTAGACAGGTGACATTTCAAACATCACCCTGGCGACCATTGCACTTTCAGGAACCTTGTACCCAGTTGTCACACTGACTGCATGAACCGAGATATGTCCTCTGCCCCTGACCTCCCCGGCCCATCAGGTCTATTCCACTTCCCCAAGGAGCACATTTCCCATGAAGTATACACTACTCCCAGCCCTTGGCTTGTATGGAGACGGGGGATCCACTTGCCCCCCACACGTTAGAGAAAAATGAGGCAATTTGACCACAGACAGTGCTTCACCATTACCAAAAGGAAGGGCAGGGCCGCAGGAGGGGCAGTCCTCCTGCTGCTTCATGCTGTTCTGGGGACAGATCTCCGGTGAGCTTCGTGTCCCCGGGCCAGATCCCTCTTTAGGACGGAACAGGCTTACGTGAGGCCTTCAGCCCGGGACCGTGCGGGCACCAGCTGCTGCTCTGAATAAGCGTGGAAACATAGGAGGTGTTGTTTCACTGAGGAAGCACCCCTTCCAGGGGAAAGGAGACGCTGTGAAGATAAAAAGCAAATAAGTACCTGGTAACACGGAGGTAGGGAGACTGTACGCCTGGACTCGCACACAGCCGCCTGCCTGCATGTAGTTGTGTAACGGCCGAGAGCAAACGGGCAACAGAAACGGGATTCTTGTTTCATGTCTTTCCCCAGTTCTGCTGTTCCTTCAGTCGCTGGCCTCAGCACAGTCGTTCTCTCTTCGTGATTGCCTCTCGGCCCCTAAAATTAAGGTTTGGGCTAGAGCACGGGCTAAACTCACTGCCCATAGGTGCTAAGAACATAACACAGAGCTTCTCATCCAGCCTCTCTTTATTCACATTTTGAGCAAAACTAAATGAGTGTTTTCTCTTGTTTACTTGAACTAGGGCAACCCTCTGGGCACAGCTTCCACTTGGTACGTTTTGAGGTTTTGGCCCAGACAAGCTCTCTGTCCGGCAACCGCTCTCATGCTCCCTTCCGCACCGTGGAACTGAAAGCGGGGTCTTCAGGTCCAGGCGGGGTCTTCAGGTCCAGCACCCTTGCATCCGGGGGGAACCGGGGACTGGCCTTCCCCAGAGGGATGTCAGGGCAGGCGGCGCACGTGGCTCCCAGGCCGAGGGGTTGGCAGAGCGTGAGATCCAGTAGCTGTGGGATTTTTGTCTGTCTTGCTTACTTTCATTTCCCGAGCAACGAGAGGACTGTTGTGCACAATGAGTTATAAATAACTCTGAGCTGGAATGGACCAGCGAGGGAATAAATCTCTCGTATAAAGGAGGCAGTTGCTAACAGCGGCAGCGAATCGCTGTTATTCGGTCATGCAGGTTCTCTTGTTGTCAGATCTCCCTTTTTTTCAGGAGAAACGGTAAATGTGAATATTTTATGTTTATTCGGAACATCTGGAAACACTCCCCGGGCCAGGGGACCATGCCTGTAGCTGGACTGAGCCCACAGGCAGCCAGGTTTGCGGCTCTATAAGTAGTGGCACTGATCCTCAGACCTGGCAGAGTGGAGTGCTCTTGAGAGTCCCTTTGGGGGCTTTCTGCTAATTTTTTTTAATGTTGTTTTTCCTCTCAGTTTGTTAATTAGAATCTCTAGCAGTGGGGCACATTATTATATATTTTTATAAAATTCCTCAGGTAATTTTCATATACCCCCAGCTTAGAATTAATCCATGAGATAGCACCAGGAATTACTGTCCTAGATGACAGTAATTTTTATATTAACATTTATATTTTGGGGTATAATACCCAATATGAATCAGACTGAATGATGACGGAATTTCTGAACCCCAGTAATTTAGACAATAAAAGTATTTATGTTATTTATGTCTATATTTCTGGCATTTTAGGAGAATTTGTAGAATTTCTTTCACATCATGAGGACTAAAAAACATATTAAGGCTTCAGAATGTCACTGTATGATACAAGGGGTAAATTGCAATGATATTGAATAAATCTATAATATAGACAGGTCAATATTTTAAAAATGAATGAAGGCTTATATAAATTAAAGGATGAGCACTAGTGTTTTCCAATATCTGAAAGTAATAGCTACCAGAATTTCTCAACCCCCTTTCCTTGAGTATGGAATAAATTTTATCCTAACCAAATTAGAGCAAATAGCAGCTAACATATTAAAAGAGATATTTGAATATTAATGTGAAAATAACATCCACTATCAACTACTAATTATTGATTTGAATTTTCAGTAAGTAATTTTTATAAAATTTCATTAGATTATGTTAAAAAATAATCAGTTTACAGTGTGTCTTACATTAGGGATCTTCCAGTAATGAGTTATATAATAACAAATTATTGTCTATGTATTTATTTAAATATTGAAATTAATCATTTAAATTAAATAGTTGAATGCCTTGTGATCAATTTGTGTGTATTTCATCCCTGCACTGAATCTAATCCATTTGTAGATGACTTTCAATGTGAAACACTCACTGATTTAATATTTGCTGGTTGAGCTGCTTGGTATAGCTGGTCAGTATTCCCAGCACAGGAGATACAAACAATGACAGCAATTATATTCCCTGTCCTATTTGAGTTTATAATATATCAGAAAAGATGGACACTAAGCCAGTAATTACATAAGTAATCATCGAGATGCAATTGTAATGACCATAAGAATACAAAGTCCAGGGGCCTGAGCACATATGTGTCGGGCAGGAATAGGGTAACTCTTGGAGGTCAGGGAGGATACACCTATGTGAGGAAATAGCAGAGTGGAAGGCTGAGTTATTCAGGGGAAGAGGGCGCAGAAATGTGCCAAGGAGAGATGACAAAGGGAAAGAATGAAAGAAGGTAGTAGTTGGGATAGTATGCTCTGAAATGAAACTGTCTATAATTTTTATTTTCAAAATGGAATTAAAGAAAATCTACTAGGTTGTAAGATATCAGAAGATAACATTTTATATTTGTGGGAATTTGTACTGTTTTAATAAAATTATTTGATGGGTATAAGTTGGAATGTAGGGCAACAGGCAGGATTGTAGAAAGACCGTTTATAGTGCAATAGAAAAACCCAAGGGAAGACGGTGTGACTTGCCCAATGAGTATGGGAAGGTTGGCTTGAATAAAAAACAAGTAGGAATCAAAGTAACATAGCACTTCCTCAGAGATATTTATGCTTTATCTGTCTAACAGAAATTAGGTTATATCACAATATAATGTAATTTTAAAAGACACAGCATGTCCCCTTTATATAAAAATGTATAAATTATTATTTTTGTGATTATATTTTTAACATTTTCCTTCATGAGTTGGTCAAGTCCACAAGGACAGGTTTCATGTTCTCTTTCTCATGGAAGTCACCATTAATGACATAGAGTTTGGCAAAGGACATTTTTTGACTAGGTTCTTTGGATCGGCTCAGGAGGGTGATCTGGAAAACAGATACAAGAGCTAACTTCTAGGTTTCAGACATAAACATCTAGAAGTCTGATGATGATAAGATTATTAGGTCTGTTTTGAATGAATTGATGTTGAGGACTCTGAGATATCAAAATAGGGCCATTGAGCAGATGATTAAAGATATGCCTGAGATTCAGAATGGGTGTGTGAGGGGCGTGCCTTTGGGATCTGTCAGCAGGTAAACTGTAAGAGATGGTGCAGACTAGGTCATTTATGCAAAGAGTAGAAGATAAGAAAATGGCCCTAGAACAGAATTTTGTAATCTCCAAAATGTAGAGCTCTCAGAAATGGAGAACTGCCAAGGAAAGCCAATAATTAGCAGACTGACAAGTGGAAAGGAGAGAGAGAGAGAGAGAAGGAGAGAGAGAAGGAGAAGAAAGATGGAGAGTATATTGCTTCTGAGAATCTATAGGAAAAATGCATTTCAGAGTCATTAAGTGGCTCAAATAACAGTGAGGTCAAGCCAGAAGAGAAACACCACAGTTCATTCATTGGATGTACTTGTTTGAAGTTCCTTGAAAAAATTCCTGACTTCTCTCCTCTCCCTCTCCCATATTCACATACCCCCTGAATTGTCACCATCTACTTACCGTTACACTCTCTGGGCGTGCTCATCAATCCCACCTTTGTCTACATCCTGAATCCTGACCTTAGACAAATCCTGGCCCTTGTTCTTCCAGACTGCCTGCATCTCTCACCCTCTTTGATGTCGCCTGCTAGTTTCTGGTTTGAGCTACTCTTACCACATACCTGGGCCCCTGCACCTGCCTGTGCTCTGTCCTCGCCCCTGTACCCCTTTGTTCCATTCCACATCTTAAAATCACAAGGTGTGTCTTCCCTACTTAACAGTTTTCAGGGACTTTTCTTTACAAGTCTAATAAGTCCTCAGCCTCCTGCCTCGGATTCTGAGGCAGGAATCCTAAAGCCTCACACCCACTGAGGCAGCCTCTGCTCCTGCACTCACCTCCGTGCTCACTACTCTGCTTTTTTTGGCCTTTTGTTCTTGTCTTTGTCCCTTCCCTTCCCTTCCCTTCTCTGTTTTCTCTTCTCTTTCTAAGAACAGAGCAATCTCTTTGTCACCTTAGGGTTTTGGTAATGTTCTTGCCTTTTCCAGGAATGTTTTTTCCTCAGATATGATTAGCCTACATTCTCACCTTTAAATCTCATGTATTTTAAAAAGTACAAAAACTTTTGTCACTACAGGTAGGTGAGTCTAATCTACATGAAATCACTTTCCTTTAAAACTGCCCACTATTTGTTCCTGTTGGTATTCGTTTCCTTATTCTCTGTCCTTGGCTGGAGGAGCAGCGGCCTTTGCTGCACCGTTCACAGCTGTATCCCCCAGCCCTATCGCATGTCTGATGTCGCTCTGTGTTTGCCGGAGTGAATGGGATTGCAGCTGTGTCCCTGAAGTTGTAATGAGTGAGCAGTACGGAGAGGGCCTACGGACACGGTTGTGATGGACATGGACAGAGTAGGACAGATGGTGTAAAGAGCTGTGTTTCCCAAAGAAAAATGTAAATGCGCTTTTAATGGATATTGCAGAGAGAAGGAGTAAGGATATCCAGCAGAAATAAGTAATATCTGAAAGTGAGAGATTGCTGGGAGGCAAGAGTGGCTGTGATTGAGAGAGCTGTGAAGGAATTAATCATTATTATCAATTCTTTACCCATTAAAACAAACATCAAAATTGGGAAGGGGATGGTTGGTATGCAGGCCTGGGAACAGTTCCATAAATTTTCAGTTGGTTAATGATTTCACTCTTCCAATGCTCTCTCTCTCTCTCTCCCTTCTTTTATTTTTTTTTAAATTAAACACCTATGGTACCTCCATCATTAGATACCTTAGTTCAGTAGGTTAATGGAAAATCTTCCCTATGTTGTATTGTAGCTAGTCACATACACTCCTGACATGAAATCAATGCCAAACTGCCCTACTAATGCAAATAAAATATATCTTCTTTTTCCTATACACTGGTCTCAAAATGCTAGAGTACATTAATAAGACATTAAAAAGAAGCATTGTGTTGTGGCTAAATTTGGAAATGCTATTAATTCTCCACCTATAATTTCCACTGCCTGTCAAAACACTTATTCAGTAAGTTTTATAAACTGCTTTTCTGAACTCATAAATGCATTTCTCATTATTTTTCAGATATCACATATAATTCCTGATGGCTTCCAGTCTGAGTTTCTCATGCATATATAATCTCATATCTGAAAAGCCTCATGAAATCCTTCTGTGAGTGGTAGTGAACTCTGATAATTAGCAGTAATGCCTTGAATTTCCACTGCTGAATGGGTTATTTAAAAATAGAGAAAAAAACTGAATTTAAAGTTTTTTCTTTGTTTATTGAGACAATTTGGCATTACATAACTTCATTTTCTCTGGGGAGGTCCATAAATTCACCAACAGAAGGAGCTAGACTCTCTATTTAGGTTCTTTCATGTGCCAATGTATTGATGAGCTAAAAATACAGGGGTGGGCAAAAGTAGGTTACTACTAATAATAAATAATATAATTAATTAGTAGCAATTAAATAATAAGCTTTGTGGTTTGTATACTCAACTATAAACCAACTTTTGAACATAGTTTAATTTTGCATTATTATTTATTTATTAATTATTGTATTATTTATTATTAGTAGTAGTAAACTACATTTGCCTACCCCTGCAGTAGATTAACCAAAGATCAGAAAACAACTTTTTATTGGTAAGTTCACTGCTCCTGTTCACTGTTGTCAGCAGGAATGGATGCACCAAGGGGCTTCCGTGTGAATTCGAGACCTCTCGTGCCTTGATAGCATTATAGATTAACAACACTGCCTTCTCCATTTGATCAGAGTTGATTACCTCTGCCAGCAGAGTCCGTCATTTCTCTGTCTACTATCCCCTGGCAGGAGCAGCCCAAGGTGCCCCAGCCTCAGTGGTATTAGTTCCGTGATCCTCACCCTCTCCGAGGGTGGAGGCCTCCTGCTCCAGGGATCTCACACCAGCCACCCAGCATCACTAAGCAGTGAGTGTATGAAGGACCAGTTCCACAGGAGACTTACTGGGAGTACAAGTGGGAGGGGTCAAGTCTACCTTCTGTTTCCTAGACCCATCTCTCCTAATGTTCAGGGAGGCAGCCACATATGCTGGCCTTTGGTTCAGTTAACACACTATGTACCGTCCTGTAGGAAAAGAGACCTGCCCATGCCAGTGATACCCCTACTGCGGGCAGGTCCATGTGGCCATCAGGGTAGCCACACCTGGGTGACTCCACCTATTACAGCTGTTCTCATGGCCATGTGCTCATTGCTGCACCTCCTGCACTGTACGCTGTGGGGGGTTGTGGTCTGAGGTGATGTTACACATTCTTCCATGTCAGTAAGTAAGACCTATTGCAAAGCCCTGGGACCGTGGTCCTGTCAAAGGGGTGGCATGCAGAAAGGCGCCCCGCCATCATTTGGAACAGATGTGATTCCAGAACAGATGCAAGGTGGATGGATGCCCAAAGTGGGAGCACTGGGATGAACTGGCTCGTTGTCCCTGTGGGGGTCTCCTCGAAGGGGGGCAGGATATCCAGGGCTCATTGTGGTCTTTGCTGCTTACAGGTCAGTTGTCAGCAAAGACAGTCTTAGTGAGGAGTCCCTGGTGCCACTCCAGTTTACAATTCCAGTCTGTCACTCTGTCTCTCCATTGCTGGGAGCATTGAATGGGCAGTCTTGGTCTTACATAGTGTTTTCACAGGTTGAAGATGGTAGGTTTGAAAAGACATCTTTAAAAAATCAGCAAAAAGATTTCAGGAGAAAACAGGGTAGGAGGTGGTCAATCTTACATCTCAACTGGACTGGCCATGGGGCACCCAGATGGGGCATTATTTTGGGATGTATCTCAGTGAGGGTTTCTGAGTGAGTTTGGACTTTGTAGGAGGAACTCAGTAAGGTAGATGTCCCTCCCCAGCGGGGGTGGGCGTCCAGTCCTCTTGAGGGTCTGAACAGAACAAAAGGTGGAGAAATGAAGAATTTGCCCCTTTTTTCCCTGACTCACTGATAGAGTTGGGCCCCCCTCCTGGTTTCAGCCCTTGGACCGGGATTTCCACCATCAGTTGCCCTAGGTCTCAGGCTGTCAGATTTGGAGTGAACTACACCCCGGGCTGTCCTGTTTCTCCGGGTTACAGACGGCAGACTGTGGGCTCTCCCAGGCTCCATGGTCACACAAGCCAGTCCATAGAGGAGTAAATCATCTTTCAGGAAATTACACCCGCAACTGGGAATAGCCCTGAGGTCAAAGGGATGGGAGCAACAAGCCGGAATGAATCTTTATTCCAAGGGCGAATCTATACTCAGAAGAGATATTAGAAGAAAATATAAAGGTAAAAGTGAACATAGAAGAGAAATCATATTTATTAAACCAACAATATCATTCAACTTTTACCAAGTTCCCAGCGATGTGCTGTATATGTCATGCATTTTCTTTTTTCAAGTTGCCCTTCACAGTCAGCATTAATGTCACTGCATTACAGTTAAAGTAGCTTGGGCCCCTGAGTCTTTCCCACCACATCTTCGATTGTACAGTAAGGAGACACTGGCTCTGGTTCAACCATCCGGGACTATTTTATTTCAAGGCTCATGCTCTTGTTGAGTGAAAGGACCTAGACAAAGAACAGTTCAAACTGTGTGAAAGAAGGAGTGGCTGCCAGGGGCTGGAGGAGACTCGGGGCAGTGAAAATGCCTTTGTGCCAATTGTGGCGATAGCTTCGTGGGTGCATATATTTGCCGACACTCAGCAAACTGTGCATTTTGATTGCACAGGATCATGTACCAAATAGTATAAATAATGACATTAAAAATAATAGTTTCTATTTGTTATTAAATAAGACACTCGCACATATATTGAAAAGACAGACAGTATGAAAAATATTACTTTTCCAGAAGTAATCTCTCTTTTAGTTTTCCTTTATACTTTCCTGCTAGACATAAAAATCTGTATGTGTATTTGTATAAGTTGGAACTTCTACTAAATATATACTCAATCTAAAACTAGATTTAATGTTCCAGCAAATTTCTCTTGTATATACATTTACTTCTAATGGAAAAGCTGCATGTACTTTTAACTTCTCAGAAATGAGAATATTTGAAGGAAAACAATTCTAAAAACAGATGTTATAAACTTGAAGACATTCTCTCAAATGAAATGGATAATTCAAGCAATAGTATGGTATTTTCTTATTAAAATATGAAATGATTTTATTGATAGTTATAGTGATATAGACAATGTGTATTACAAACTGTGAAAAACAAAACATACAAACCAAATACAGAGCTTTTTAATGGCAATTTGTTTATACTTAGCAGAAGCTGTAACATAATTCATACATCTCATTTAGTTGTTCTAATACTAGGAATTATTCATTAGGAAAGTAATCAGTCATTCAGCCCAAAACTCTAGGTAAAGGATGTAGCAGTTTTTAAGATAGCAAAAAATTTACAGAACTCTGTTGTCCAGCAGTATAAGAGTAGTCATTATGAAGAAATTAGTCTCTGTGGTAAGCAGAACTTCAGTTTATGTTAAAATCTCAGCTAACACTGCAGAGGTTTTCCTTTCTGCCTCCCTGTTTAAGCACCATAACCCAGACAGAAGGCTGCAGTACTTCACAAATCATGTGACTTATGTGATGAGTGCCACATTTAAGTAGCTTTTCTTTATCACCACAAATTCATCTCTCTCTGTTCTAGTTGAGGCTATTTTGTCTATATCTCCTCCCTGTGGTCACAACACCCCTCCTGATCTCAAGACTAGACTCAAAAGTGGTCATTGATTTTCTTCATTTATACAAAAAGTCCATCATTTTAATGTAGATTCTGGCAGATGCTGACTCATGCTTCCCTCTTCCTTCTTAAAATTCAGTTTCCATGAAGGTCAAGGTCCGATTGTTAATTTCTTAGTCTGCTGTATTATTTTCTCAACATTAGTGTAAATTGTTTTATAAAAATGAAATATGTTACGGAGGCATTGAATCATAGCTTCCAATATCTATTAAAAGGACTGTAACTTTGACCTCTAACACCAAGTTAATATACGGCAGCACACACTTCTGGGTCCAGCCTAAAGGGGGAAATAAAGACTAGTTCAAGGCTGAAGCAAATGTAATAGTGAGGGGTTTTGAAAGGAAGCACACAATTGTAATTGTATGTCTGAATTGATTATAGTTATAATTATATTTTTGAATTGTGCATGTGAGTTTTTTAAGCATACAGTAAGGGTTGGGTAATGTTTAATTTCCTGTTTGAGTACCAACTCCCAGCCCTCCATCCAAGGTCTAGGTTCTTACTGTTCATTTGTCCCGTCTGGAACAAGTGGCTTTTACTGGGGTTTGCCTCACACTCCACAGGTTTTACCAGGGTGCAGGAAAGCACAGGACTTAAACCATTGCATGGCTCCTAATGAACACTTACTAAGGATCTACTGTCCTCAGAATCCTGCAGTGGTAGACCTGAATAATCTGAGATACGTTCGTAATAAGTGTGAGGTAGCTCACAAACACAGCGAGAAAGAAACACACATTTTAGTGCACCATAAAAATGCTTTAAACAAGTAAAAATGCATTGATGTTAAGGTCATAGAGCACAAAAGTATAAATGGAGAAGGCTAATAAGATTTTTTTTTGGATAACTGAGTTTTGAAGGATGAATTGAATTCTACTGTTAAAGAATCGGTCTAAACAGCAGACTAACGTGCAGAGACATTCTCCCGGGGAGAACGAGAGTGTGTTTAAGGAGGTCCACATTGTTCCATGTGGCTGAAACTGAAAGTCCAAGATGACAAGTGGAAAGAGACGAGGTTGCAGGGAGAAGAAGCTGTCAACTCTGAGGGACATCATTGTTGTAAAAGCAATTTTGTCCTCCTCTTGAGGAAGATGGAGAGAATTGAAGGACTTTAATTGGAGGAATGATAGAACCAGCTCTGTGTTTGGTGAGGTCATGCTGGCAATAGTGTGGATGAGCTTGAGGTCAGCGAAGGGAAGAGGGAAATTTTCTCCTTGGGGGCTGTTGTAGTAACTTAGATGGAAGCAGAGGGAAACCTGACTGGGGCAGAGCCAATGAAGTAGAAAAGAGCAAATTAAAAAGACTGTGGTTGTGATAGCTCCTATGTCCCAAGTGCTCATCGTGTGCCAGGGGACCTTCTCAGTGCATAGCCCTAACTTCAGGCTCACATAATAGATGCATCAGTTACTGGTATTAGTCTCGACTTGTGCGTGACAATACTAAGGCACAGAGACATCAATGCATTTGCTCAGGACTGCTGCACTAGAAAGTTCTGGAGTCGAGATTTAAAGCCAGACATTTTTGCTCCTGGGTCTTTCTTCTGAACCATTATGCCATTGCAACTCGCTTAATAGAAGAAATACAAGATGGACCAAAGACAGTTTACTCACTAATAGGAATGAATGGTAAAGATAATGGACAATTTGTGACAGCCCTTAGCTTGTAGAGGGAATTACACCGTTACTCTAAGTGAACCGCGTAGGTGAGGGAAAAGTCTGTTGATTTGGGTCACAAGGCCAAACCGGAATCTGAGCCTTTCCAGTGCTCACTGATTCCCACTCCTCAAAAAGTATGTATGGAAACAGAATATTCGAAGCAGTGCTTCATCCATCAAAGTCCATAAACAACAATGATTATCATCTCTCTGTCTGATGGCTGTGCTGGCTACATTTTCACTCTTTCATCAAGATTACAAAAAAAAAAAACCCTACTCCTTTGAACTCTGTATTTTCTATGGACACCCAGAGAAATAACGCAAAAATGCAAAAACAATATCATTTTTGTTGCCTCGCTCATTGCCTTGTAACAAACTAATGGCTAACAAACAGCCTGCAGTGACCCTTCGCTCGAGATGAACTCGTGTGTGCAAACAGGGTGCAGACACGTCTCAGGTCAGTGCTCCGACAGCCAGTGTTCTCGCGAGTTTGTATTAGAACCGGGTGTGGTGGCATCTGACATCCCAGCACCTACAGGCAGGAGCGGGGCCAGCAAACACCGGGAGCCTCGCAGAAGCACTAAATGTCTTACAGTACAATGACTCTGTAGAGAGATTTAAAAAGAATGTCCAAATGCTGAAAATAATTTGAGCACAAACCTGGCTATCTTTGTACAGCTGTCATCTGTGCTGCAAACGATGATATCATAACCATTCCGGAGGGCCTGTGATGCTAAACCCGCCTATGGGCTGACCTGGATTTCCCCAGCATCCATCCCGGGTACCAGTGTGTTTGGCTGCTGCTCCCCAGGTATCGGAGCCCTTGGTTCCTAGCAACCCCTGCCTGCTGACAGCAGAGGTCCTCCCCCAGAGCTGCGAATCGGAGGCTCCTGTGCTACAACGCACTGAACAGTGAGCGGCGGTGAACACTGCCTTCATACTGGTCATATCTGTTAGCCATTTAATTTGCGATCTACCTTCTGGCCTTTGCGACCTGTGGAAATCTGTCTGCCACAGAGAACAGGGCCCATTACCACCCGTCACATCCTTATCACAGGTAGGAGCCCGAGGCTATTGGATGTCCCATTCTCGCAGCCCTTCTCCTAAACAGCCAGCCTGCCTCTCTGGCTGTCGTGGCTCCCACTCATTTCTCCCCCAGAGCAGTGTTGTACAGGATGTGGTTGGCGAGGGAGCCGAGCCTAGGGCTCCAATTAGAAAGGGTTGAATGAAAGTAACAGCCAGGATAGCTGCAGTCTGTCTACCCGTTATATCTTTGGCTCCAAGTGTATTCCATGTTGAACAGGTGAGAGGCGTAAAGGGGGAAAAAAGAATATTCATTTCATCACTGGAGGTATGTAAATTAGGCAGATTAACTATTCCCCTTCCTGCTGCACAAACCAGCCTGTGTATAGATCCCTCCTCATTATTACCTTCTGCAAATGAGGCATATTTCACTATACTTCTTACTAGTTTTATTTTTTAATCTCCCCAAATTAAAGTAATGGTACTTTTTATTTTATCCTTCCCTGAGGACACTTTTTTTCATTGTTTTTAGAGAGAGAGAAAGCGGGGAGGAGAGAGAGAGAGAAAGAGACAGAGACAGAGACAGAGAAACATTAATATAAGAGAGAAACATTGATTCGGTTGCCTTCTGGCACGCGCCCTGACTGGGGATCACACTCACAACCTGGATATGTGACTTGATCAGGAATCGAACCTGGGACCTTTCAGTCTATGGGATGACACTCCAACCAACTGAGCCACTGCAGCCTGGGTTAAAAATAACGGTACTTATTAGATGCCATGGCACTGAAAACAATGGGAAACTTTTGTAAATACAAACATCAATGAGACCTACTTGGCTGACCTTGAACCGTAACTCTCAGAGTGCATGCGAAGACACGTGGAGCAAGGTGATGGCTTTACCATTGTCATGTGGCTAACATTTCTCATTTTCACTCTTAATGATCCTTTCCTTGACTGATTTTTATGTCATATTTTAGATAATGCTTTAATGTAAGACATATTTGCATAGCTACCTCTTGCTATTTGTGAAAAATCAGTACAAACCACACACACACACACACACACACACTCTCTATGTCAGCATTCTCCAGAGAAATGGAATCATCGGGAGAGCTACATCTCCACCTATCTTTATTTTTATATCTATCTGTATATACCTGTGTGCATGTGTCTGCATACGTGTGTGTAGGTATAAAGAGGTAGAGAAGATAGCAACAGAGAACAAGGGGGGGGGAGAGAGAGATTGCGTTTAGGGAATTGGCTCCTGCAGTTGGAGGGTTGCCGCTGGCTGCGGCCAGAATTCTCTCTTGCTCACGGGAGGCCTGTCTTTGGTCTCTTACAGTCTCTCTGCTGCTGGTGGGAGGAAGCCCATCCACGTAATACAGGGCAATCTGCTTCACTCTGGAGACGTTATTTCACACCACGCCCCCAAATGCCATCAGGGAAACACCCACAGTGCCTCGCGACCAAACATCTGGGCGCTGGCACCCAGTCAGGTCATCACCGAGTTAACCATCACAAGCGCCATGGACATCCACAAATATAAAATAAATAATAGTGAAGAACAAAACACGTCCGTTTGTCAGGATTCTTAATCACAATATTTATTAAGAGATGTGTCTAGGTAGTTTTCCCCTTATCTTCTAGCATTTTTTTTCTTTATGGAAACATTTTTGGTTACTTTATATTCAGTGACAGTTTCAGTTCAGTTCACCTAAATTGAACACATGCCCACAAGCAATAGAGGGTGAAGTTAGAGCTAATACTTCTTATTATTAAAAAGGGAAGTGATGTCTCTCTCTCTCTCTCCCCCCCCCTCATAATTTTCAACAATTTTCTAAATTGAGAGATGTATTCACAATGGTCTTCGATGCTGCCAAAATCCTCGACTCACCCAGCCCCGTGAACGCTAGCTGGCTGGCTCTCCATAAATTAAACAAGCTGTGGACCACTTCCGCTACCCCCCGTGAGATGGTTTTCACACCCTACCCCTCGCTGGTTTTCTTAATAAGTAACGTAGACTGCCCATAGACGTTTACCATAACTTAATGATTTTACGGAGAAATGGACACTAAGTACCTAAATGTGGAAGATGTTCTTCTAAACAAACCTTCTTATCATAGGCTTCAGTGTCTTTTCTGCTAAACCGGAGAAATCAAAATAACGAATTCTCAGGTCTCTTACGTGACCCATGTTCTCGGCTTCACTGTCTTAAACATCAGGACACAGGTTGTGCCCGAGAGTGGGCCTCCGTGCAGCCTGGGGTGTGTGGTCATAACACTGCTGTTTCTTAAGGACATTAACAGACACAAGTGCTTTACACACATGTCTCTGATGATCTACTCAGCAAATCTGAGAAGCAGTCATTATCCCCGCTGTGCCGCTGAGGACACGACGATAGTATAAATTGTCACATGGCTAACATTTTTCATGGTAGAGCCAGGGTAGGTACAAGGCCAGGTTCTGTAAATTCTGTCTCCGAGGTTATACAAACTAGAGAGGATTTAGCTACTCTGACAGTTCTGGGTAACTTCATTCACAGCGGCACTGTGACTAGGATTGCCAGATTAAATATAGGATGCCTGGTTAAATTCAAACTGCAGATAACATGAAACAATAATATTAATGCATGGGGCACACTTTTACTTAAAAGTAAGTGTTTATTTGATATTAAGTTTAACTGGGCCCTGGCTGGTGTGACTCAGTGGGTTGAGCACCAGCCTGCAAACCAAAGGGTCGTGGGTTCGATTCCTAGTCGGGGCACATGCCTGGGCTGTGGGCCAGGTCCCCAGTAAGGGACACTCAAGGGGCAATGAAACATTGATGTTTCTCTCCCTCTCTTTCTCCCTCCCTTCCCTTCTGTCTAAAAATAAATAAAAAGTAAAAAAACTTAAAAAAAAATTTTAACTGGTCACCTTGTATTTTACTTGCTAAATCTGGCAGTCATTACTATGAATTAAAAGTTATTTACAAGGTAGAATTGGTCAGTATATACTCTGGAAACAAATCTCAAATCTCAGGAGATAAATTAACAATGGTTCTATTGCCACTGTTTTTATAGGCACTAAGAGATCAATTAAACAGTCAGAAATCTTTGAATCTTAGACATCCCTTCATGCTTGTAACTTCTGCATTTCATTGTTTTTTCCATACTTTTTGGTTTCATTTCCTACCAATTTGTTTCGGTTTACTCCCCTCAGATTTTTCATGGAATGGCTGAAATAAACTAGACACTGTCGATCACAGTGATCGTTCCTTTATTTCTGGTTGCAAAACTGATCGATAATATTGGGTGAAAAATTATTCTCAGCATTTCTCAAATATATTAATTACTGCTGAAGAGTCAGGTTCTGTTTTCTTGATGATAATTCAGGTTGTCACTTTCTCACATGCCCGATGTGCTCCGAGGCTAACCTCTGAAGAACTGAGGATTATTGAGATCAGGATGTGTAAGTGATTTTGTAGTTACAACATATATAGCAGACAACTCAGAAATCTACAGAGGAAATGAAGTTAGGAAATAGATGATGATATTTAGTTCAGTTACTCCTTGCCAGTAGAGAGGAATTTTGCAACAAGTTGAATATGCACCTGTTACTGAGACCCAGACATGTTGGATTTGGCCAAGGCACTTTAGAAAATGATGGTATTTGCTTCTGTGGGACCTGGGATGAGAGGGTTCCTCTTATTAGGAAAAGCTCATTAAGGTATTTTATATTTTACCCAAAACTGTATCTAGAAAGATACCTATATTAGTTTCCTTCTGCATGCAATCAGTCATGACCATGTTCTTAAAGGGGTTTTGGATTTCCTTATAAATAAAAGGGAACAGAAATAAAAGTGCTAGATATTTCCTAGGACCTGAGAATTAGAAATTAGAGTAATCTTTAAATATTATTTATGGAAATGTGTATGATCTCAAGTTAAAAATTTTAATTTACCCTAAATCATCCTTCCAGTGCCAAAGCATTTCCATGGGCTCAGTATTACTAGTCATTTTCCTGAATCAGGGGCCCACGAAATTCTTATGCTTCTGGAAATGCGACCCTCACTTCCTTGGACAAAACTCACAGAAACCCTCTCACACACACATTCAAATTGCCTAGGAGACCATCAAAGCTGTGTGAATAACCCCGAGATCTGCAGGAAACCCAGGATTCCCAGGTCAACACGCATCCTCATGCCTCATCACATAGGCGCTTACCTCCTTTGTGTTTTGCAGAGACTTAATCACACTCGCCTTCCCCAACCGTGAGCCCTTCCAGGCTGACATTCACAGGCGCAGCCACCAAAGCCTCTCTCAGTGACGTCCTTGCCGATGTTCCATTCACCTTCTTGCTCTGAGAGAGAACCTGTCTTTTCCTGGGAGAGTTGATGCCTCTTCAACCTTCCTGAGTCGTTTTTTTTCTTTCCTACACCTCCAGGCTAACATGGTTCCTAGAGACAGGTTGTGTGAGCGCCTGGCTTCTTCATTGGAGCTCCCAGATCATTATTTTCCAACTTCTTTGGAACCCCTCCCTCCATTTGAAGTCTGTTGTAAAAATACCACCCATTGCTTTCCACAGTTCTTTATAAACCATGGCCTCATCGCTAATTCC
>PVIA01005851.1:0-107764 GCA_004024845.1 Tonatia bakeri
CTTCTTTCTAGCCCCTTCTTGCCTGCAAGTTTTCTTTAGAGAAATCAGCCGCTAGTCTTATGGGAACTCCTTTGTAGGTAACTGTCTCCTTTTCTCTTGCTGCTTTTAAGATTCTCTCCTTCTCCTTAATCTTGGGTAATGTAATTATGATGTGCCTTGGTGTGTGCTTCCTTGGGTCCCACTTCTTTGGGACTCTCTGTGCTTCCCTGGACTTGTATGTGTATTCTTTTGCCAAATTAGGGAAGTTTTCTTTCATATTTTTTCAAATTGGTTTTCCATTTCTTGCTCTTCCTCTTCTCCTTCTGGCAACTCTACAATTCAGATGTTGGCTCTTTTGGAGATATGGAGATGTCCCAGAGTCTTCTTAAACTGTTCTTTTTTCTGAGCACTTGTTCTTTCATTCTGTTCTGGTTGAATGTTTATTTCTTCCTTATGTTCCAAATCTTTGATTTGATTCCTGCCTTCCTTCCATTCAGTGTTGGTTCCCTGTAGATTTTTCTTTATTTCACTTAGTGTAGCCTTCATTTCTTCCCTTATGCATTTGCCATACTCAGTGAGTTCTCTGAGCATCCTTATCATCAGTGTTTTGAACTCTGCATCTGACCAGTTGGCTCTCTTTCCTTTTTGTTTAATTCTTTTTCCACGGTTTTGTTCTGTTCTTTCATTTGGGTCATATTTCTTTGTCTCCTCAACTTGTCTGCCTCCCTGTATTTGTTTATGTGTATTAGATAGAGCTGCTTTGGCTTCCTGTCTTAGCTCACCTGTTAAGATGTATGGGGCAGTGCCTTAAGTTGCACTGCCAGGGCATGCAACCTGCTTCAACGATTTGTGGCTCTGTATGTGAGGTAGGGGTTGGAAAGGGGACAATGCTGCTGCCTTGCTGCTGGTGGCTTGCTTGACACTTGCCCTGTTTCCAGTCACTTCATCCACTTCCTGTATGCTACTGGTGCTCTTGCGGCTCTTGCCCTGGTGGTGGTTCCCAGAGTGTGTAGGTTTGCATACATTCTATGACCACGTGGGCCTTTAAACAGACTGTCCAGAGAGACCCACAGTTTCTCCCACCACTCCAATCCCCACTGGTTTTTACAGCCAGAAGTTGTGAGTCTTTATTTTCCGAGGGCTGGAATCCTAGGCTGCTCGGTCTGGCCTAGGACTGGGATCACTCTCTCCCAAAATATCCCTCCCAATTTTTATGCATCATGCATGAATGTGGGACCTCCCATTCTGCAATTGCCTCACTGCTGCTGCCTTGCTGCCACCGCACCAAGTCCTCTCCACCCCCACTCCCCATCTCCACTCCTGTTTATCTAGATGAATATGGCTTCTTTAAATCTTTGGCTGTTGGACTTCCACACAGTTCAATTTTCTGGCAGTTCTGGGTGTTTTTTGTTTTGGGGTTAGGCGTGATCCTTCTTGTAGTTCGGCAAGGAGGTGACGTGTGTCTAGGTATGCCTCCATCTTGACTGGAAGTCTGTATCTTTGTGATCGGGGTTTCCTGATGCTGTGTCTGGGCCTTTTTCAGGACTGGTTATGCCTGGTGTGGTTCTTGGATTTGATCATATGTGCACTGAAGCTTATGGCTCCCAAAGCACCTAGTACAGGAAGAGAAGAGGGAGTCTGCACTGCAGTGTGGAAAATACAATCGTGAAATTTACAACCCTTAAAGTGCAAGTACAGTCACATCTTTTATATTTCTCAAAATTAAACCAAAACTGGCTTGAGCCTTCATGGGCCAGATAAACAAGAAATTCAATAACACCCTCTTTGGCTCTTTTCTTCCTCTGGCTTATCCAGGAGTTTACATAGTCCACAAAGGAGGTTGACCTGATGGCCACGTCTCAGTAGAGGAAAGCCTTCACTCCCATGCTTGCCAATGTGTTTCATTGCTACAATGTGTCACGATTAAACACTGGCCTGCTTCCATCTGGCACTACTGGTCTACTGCAGAGCAAAGCTTTCCTGACTCCACCTTCTCGCATGTGTCATTGTGGTCCTTCAAAGGTTTCCCAAATTGCAGCTCTAAGTGACCAATGTTTCTAGGCATACACCCTGCTCTTCTCTTTATAGACCTCACTTTTTAAAAATATTTTTAAAATATTTTATTTATTTATTTTTAGAGAGAGGGGAAGGGAGAGAGGGAGAGAAACAGCAATGTGTGGTTGCCTCTCACGTGGCCCCCACTGGGGACCTGGCCTGCAACCCAGGCATATTCTTTGACTGGGAATCAAACTGGTGACCCTTTGGTTTGTAGGTCACTCTTAATTCACAGCAGCCAGGGCAGACCTCACTTTTTCAGAGGCGCTGAGTTCAAATTGAGTCAGGTATTTGCCCATCACAGACCCTCCTTCTTTGCATTCCCTATGGGTTTATTCCAGGATTTGAGAGGCTTTCCTCTTCAAGCCCCTGAAATTCGCTTTCATGGGCTAAATAACCCCATTGCCTCAAAGGAGGGCCTAGATCTAATGAATCCATAGAGTTTTGTTAACCATTCCTGGGGGAAAATACCTTCCAAGCCTTATCTTTCCAAAGACGATCAAGGGTGGAAGCAGATATTTATTTGATATTTGGCCACCCAGTATTCATTCTCTATTCTTTTGGTAATAGCATCCTGATTTATGAGATTTAAATTATCACTTTCCCCATTGGGTATAGGCTGGCAGAACTGTCAATGATGATATCATATCCTCCTCTAGTCAAGGGATGAGCACATGACCCAATCTAGACCAGCTGGATCTTAAATAGGTAGGGCAGTGCCTCTCTGTACTCTAATGTGCATATTTATGAATCACCTGGGATTCTTGTACAGTGCAGATTCTGAGTCAGTGAGGCCTGAAATCCTGTATTTCTAAAAAAAACTCCTGGATGATGCCAATGCTGCTATGCCACAGACCACCACCCTCTGAGTATGAAGGGAATAGAGTGAGCAAACAGCTAGAATACTTTCATCCTGTTGTCACAATTTTAAATTACTATCAGTCCAGAGCTGCTCTCAATCCTGTCCTCTGATAAAAATCTTTACCCATTCCTTCCATTCTGTAAGTTCCCTATATACTTAGAGTAAATTATATTTTATATTCAAGATGACAGACTTGATTTCTAATGCTTCAATGTACTATTATCTCTCCATATAGCTAGCACCTAGTTTTTAGCTTTTATGTGCTGCTGATGTCACTAAAGACATTCTATTTTGTGTGCTACTTTGTGAGACTATTAAGGCTCTCAGGTATCTTCAAAGTGATAGAAAGTTTCTTTGTCCAGATTTCTAGCCAGGATGGAGGCGTAGGTAGTCACACTGTGCCTCCTCGCATGACCAAAATAAGGACAACAAAAATTTAGAAACACAATAACAACCAGTACTGACAGAAAATTGAACTGTGTGGAAGTCTGACAACCAAGAAGTTAAAGAAGAAATATTCATCCAGACCAGTAGGAGGGGTAGAGTCAGGAAGCCAGGTGGAGAGGACTCTCGGCAAAGCGGCCACTGGAGGACCCTGGGCCCGCAAGGTGGCAAGGGGCAGACCCAACAAGGTGGCAGATTCTGGAGGGGCACGGCATGCAAGGCAGCTGGCAAACCAGGTGATCCCACATTCATGCACAGATAAATCAGGTGAAACTGAGGAGCATGACAGACCACGCAACCCAACGTTCCAGCATGGGGAAATAAAACCTAAAAACACTGAATGAAAACACTTGTGGGGGTTGAGGTTCTTGGAGAGACTCCCAGCCTCACAGGAGAGTTTGTTGGAGACCCACAGGGTCCTAGAACATACACAAGTTCACCCACATGGGAATCAGTACCAAAAGGGCCCAGTTTGCTTGTGGGTAGCAGGGGAAGTGACTGAAATTCGACAGAGATTGGAGCAAGTGCCATTGTTCTCTCTCGGACCCCTCCCCCACATACATATCACAACCCAGCAACTGGGTTACCCCACCCTGGTGAACACATAAGGCTCTGCCGCTCACTACATAACAGGTGCATTAAGACAAAAGAAATGGCCCAAATGAAAGAACAGATGAAAGCTCCAGAAATAATACAACTAAGTGACAAAGAGATGGCCAACCTATCAGATGCACAGTTCACAGCACTGGTGATCAGGATGCTCGCAGAATTGGTTGAATTTGGTTGCAAATTAGATGAACAATTGAAAGCTACGCTAAGTAAAATAAAGGAAAATGTACAGGGAAACAATAGTGATGGGAAGGAAACTGGGACTCAAATCAATGGAGTGCACCAGAAGGAAGAAAGAAACAATCAAACAGAAAAGAAGGAAGAAATAAGAATTCAAAAAAAAATGAGGAGAGGCTTAGGAACCTCCAGGATATCTTGAAACATTCCAACATACGAATTATAGGGGTACCAGAAGGGGAAGAGGAAAAACAACAAGTGGAAAAGATATTTGAACAAAGAATAAAGGAGAACTTCCCCATTCTGGCAAAGGAAATAGATTTCCAGGAAGTCCAGGAAGCCCAGAAAGTCCCAAAGAAGTTGGACCCAAAGAGGCACACACCAAGGCACATCATAATTACATTACTCAAGATTAAAATGAAGGAGAGAATCCTAGAAGCAGCAAGAGAAAAGGAAACAGTTACCTACAAAGGAGTTCCCATCAGACTGTCAGCTGATTTCTCATAGAGACCTTACAGGCAAGAAGGAGCTAGAAAGAAGCATTCCAAGTCATGAAAGGCCAAGGACCTACATCCAAGATTACTCTATCCAGGAAAGCTTTCATTTAGAATGGAAGGGCAGATAAAGTGCTTCTCAGATAAGGTCCAGTTAAAGGAGTTCATCATCACCAAGCCCTTATTATATGAAATGTTAAAGGGACTTATCTAAGCATAAGAAGATAAAAAACATGTATAGTAAAATGATAGCAAACTCACAATTATTAACAACCACACCTAAAACAAAAACGGACTAAGCAAACAAATAGAACAGGAACAGAACCACAGAAATGGAGATCACATCGGGGGTTAGCAACAGGGGAGTGGGAGGAGGAGAGAGGGGGTAAAGTTACAGAGAATAAGTAGCATAGATGGCAGGTAGAAAATAGACAGGGGAGGGTCAGAAAAGTTTGGGAAATGTAGAAGCTAAATTACTTATAAGTATGACACATGGACATGAACTAAAGGGGGGAATGTGGGTGGGAGAGGATATGCAGTGTGGAGGGGAGTGAAGGGGGGAAATGGGACAACTGTAATAGCAAAATCAATAAACTACATTTAAAAAAACGAAGAAAGTTTCTTTGTCCAGCAACAACTGGAAGAAAGCTTTGGGGAGCTATGTGCATAGATTCTTGACTGTTCATCTAATTTTACTACTTTCATAAAGAACGAAGGTCTGCACATCACTGTGATTTTCTGCATTGATGTCAAAGTTTCCTCTAATAATTATTCTGGTTCATCATGTTGCTAGAACACCATGCTCAAAAGATTTGGCATTACAAAAGCAGAACCTTGTTAAAGGATATGAGGCAGGAGAGAGATATGGTTATGGGGTGATTTGAGCTCCATGTCCCAAACTCACTGTTCTCTCAGTTACAAGTGCATGACAAAGCACAAGTTTCTCAGCGTGTGCCTGAAAGATTGTTACCAGGCTGATAAGGACAATTCAGAAAGTTCCTCCTTATAAAAAAATAAAACTTTGAAAAAAGGACTGATCTCTGTGAGGGTTAATCTTTGAATAAAGCCCTCATATGAAGCCCTGGTTCCCAGAGATGGAATGAACGCCTGAGGACATAGTCATTATTATGGATGAGGCCCAGCAGCTGGGAATTCCAGGAACTATTCAGCTCTGGTTTCTCCCAGGCAAGGTAATGAAACACTCTTATGGGATTTCCAGCCAGGGTCATATTTGGTATGGAGCAGATTCCATACTGGAGGAAGCAAAAATTTGAATGAGCTTTGCTTGTCCACACTATTCTCACAAGCAATGGTCCCAGCCTGCCCAATATTTTGACCAAATGACTGTGTCTCCAAGGCTCCAAAACTTTTCCAGTAGCTAATAGCTTGAGTTATTATGTCCATTGGCACTTTGGTTTACAATAGGCTTATTATGACATAGTAATTTATTATAGTCTCTCCATAGGGAGCAAAACTTGAATCCCTAAAGACTTTATTCATTATTATTCAGAATGCTATTTGAGGGTATCCCTTCAAAATCATTTTTATGAGGTTGTCAGAAGACCAACCTTATCTCCTTACTTATAACTGTGGGTTTTCGTCAATATTCTTTGGTTGCAAGTAATAGAAAGTGGCTCTGTCTACCTTAAGCAAAAAGGGAATTATGTCAAGGTTGGGGGAGAACTCACAGGATTGAAAGGAAGGCTGGATAGACAGAAGTCCTTCAGCTCACAAGGGAACTTGATAATAGCAGAAAGTTATTAACAGGTTCTTCCACATATCACTCCTGGAATGAATGAATGAATGAATATCAATATTTCTGTCTTTGCATCACTGGATACAAAGCTCTGACATTCCAATTAAAAAAAATAATGATGGGATACAGACAGTCCATCCACAGAAAAGGAAATACAGTGGAGGAATGAGTGTTAGAGTAAACTGTGACAGATACTAAATAAACAGAGGTGGTTCTTGCCCATAGGTGGCACGTACACTATCAGGCTGACTTCTGTAGGGCAGGACCCAGGTTCCACTATCCTCTTCAACAGTCCCTATCAAATGCTTTGCATAAATTAGCTCCTTTAATCCTCACAACAACTCTGTAAAATAGGTATGATTATGCCCTATTTGTTCAACAAAGAAACTAAGGCTCAGAGAGGGGATGTGGCTGGACCTAGGTTGTCTAGCTAGGGGGTTGCTTAGTGAGGTTGACATCATACTGGTTATTTCCCCTACACATGCTGCCTTGGTTGCTATAAATGGTTGTGCAGTTTAGAGGATGAGTGGGAACTGAGCTGAAATCTAGTCTGTGATCCATTCAACAAGCCTACTGCCCCTTTCTGAACCTGTGTCTGTGCAAAAGTGGTTCATTTCTATTGTTCTTTATTTTTTGAGGTTAGTGAGGTATGTGTGTATATACGTATATACACATATATGAATGTACTTAATATAGATATATGTAATCTATTCTTTTAAAAATTATTTATTTATTTATTTATTTTTAGGAAGAGGGGAAGGGAGAGAGAAAGAGAGGGAGACAAACATTGATGTGTGAGATATGCATCAATATGTTGCCTCTCTCACACCCACAACCAGAGACCTGGCCCACAATCCAGGCATGTGCCTTGACCAGGAATTGAACCCCTGATCTTTTGGTTCACAGGTTGGTGCTCAATCCACTGAGGCACACCAGTCATGGAAAAATGGGATCATTTTTAAAAAGTTGTCCATCCAGGGGAGTGCCTTTTGCACTACATTCAGAAAATGGCACTGTTTGGGCTAGTAGCAGCTTAACCTGCTGTATCTCTCTGAGGTAGGCATATGGAGGGGGTGGCTGGTTAAGAAAGAGACAACATAGGATCAAAAAGGCTGTTAGCTTGATAGAGGTAGAAGGAAACTAGGTAGAACATTGCAGGAGGGAAAAGGACATGCTAGAGGCACAGGCTGTCCCTGGGAATTTCCTCAGGCCTATGTGAGCTTCTTGATTTTGGGGGCAAAGAATTTGTGGGGCTGCACCTCAGGATTTACGTTTGAGAGCTGCATTTAGAGGGGCTTATTTTATGAGGCTCTTCTGCATGGCTAGTTCTTGGGTGTAGATGACTCCAACATCCTGGTCTCTCAATTCTCTGACCTCCTCATCTCAAATCTTGTCTTCCAGCCACCTCAGCCTCCCAGTTCCATGGTCACAGCCTAGCCCTTGACTTTAGCAAAAATGGAAACTCCTCTCCAAATCTCAAATTCAAACATATCACTCTCTAATCATCATTTCCTAGTCCTCTAACTGCGTTACTGTCGTATCTGTTCTGCCTAAGAATTTTTCAACCACATCTCAATCCCCTAATTCTTTCACCCCACAACCTTTTCACTGCCCCTCACTCCCCTTGTGATCTCACTTCCCTTCTTATCTAGTGTGATAGGCAGAATTCTAGAATGGCCCCTGCGATCTCTCCCCCTAGTGTTATGCCTATATAATCCTCTTCCTCGGAGTATGGGCAGGATTTGTGACTTGCTTCTAACCAGTAGAATATGCCAAAGGTAATGGAAGATTATCTATCTATCTATCATCTATCATCTATCTGGCTACATTTTGCTAGTACACAAGGAACTTAACTAGTAGCCTTGAGGAGACAAGCTGCTATGATGTGAGCTGCTTATGGAGAGGGCCACATGGTAGGGAACTTGAGGCAAACCCCAGGATCTGAGAGCCTCAGTTCTGCAGCCACAAATAACTAAATTCTACCAACAACCACATAAGCTTGGAAGAGAATGTGAACTAATAGATGGTTTCGTATGAGACTGCAGCTCTAGTCGATATCTTGATTGCAGCCTGTGAAACCCTGAACACAGAATTCAGCTAAGCTGTGCTTGGACTTCTAATACATGGACACTGTGAGATAATAAACATGTGTTGTTTTAAATTACTAAGTGTGAGATAATTTGTTATGTAGCAATAGAAAACTAATATGCTCAGTTTAGATTTCATTATTCATCATTATAATTACCCCCTTGCCAACATGCTTACTCTTCTAGCCCTCGTGGCTGGCAGAAACTAAAGTGACCCCCAGTGATCCCCAACACCTAGTGTTCATGCCCTGTGCCCTCCCCTTAATTGTGAGTAGAACCTGTGACTTTCTTCTAGCCAAAAGAAAATGACAAGAGTGATGGGATGTCACTATCTTTAAGATGGTATGTCCATCTTAGCGTACTAGGCTTAGATTCTCCCTTGCTAGCTTGGAAGAAGTAAACTGCCATTTTGTGAAAGAGCCTATGGAGCGGGCTATGTGGCAATGAACTTGGCTTCTAGCAGCTGAGATTCATCCTTGTCTGAAAGCTAGCAAGAAAATGAGGATCTCAGTCCAACAGTTTCAAGGAGTTGAAGTCTTTCAATTCCTGAGAGAGCTCGTAAGTGGATCTATTTTACCTAGTCAAGATTCTGCTGAGCCCTGGCTAGGTAGATTCTGTTGGTTAGAGTGTCATATTGATATGCCGAGATTGTGGGTTCAATCCCCTGTCAGGGTACATACAAGAATCAACAAAGGAATGCATGAATAAGTGGAACAACAAATAGATATTTCTCTCTTTCTTTCTCCCTTCCTCTTTCTCTAAAATCAATGAAAAACAAACAAACAAAAAGAATGATGAGAATGCAGCACCAGTAGACATACTGAAGACTGATGAGAGCCTGAAGGAAAAGACCCAGCTAATTTGTTCCTGTACTTCTCACAGAAATTGTAAGAAAATAAATGCAAGTTGTTTTAACCCTCTAAGTTTGTAGTAATTTGTTATATAGTATAGAAAATTAACACAGCTCAGTCTCCCATCTTTATGAGGCAGTATATTAACAAGCTAGGAAAATGCCTTGGCAAGTGGAACAGGGAAACTGAGACAGACAGCTAAACAAGCTGGTGGAGCAATTTACAGCCAGCTGCAGATGGTCACCAGGGTAGAAGGCCCTCAGTGCCTGGCAGTGGGCAAAACTAGGATAACAAGGACCTTGCTCCCAAAGCAGCAAAAACAGACAAGTCAACACAAGGCTAACCTGTGCTAACCTTGGAACCAGATGCACTGAACAATGACCCCCTGCCCTGGCATGCAAACATCATCAGAGACTGACCCTGAGGGGACACACCTGGAAGGCTGATGAATACTCTATTGAGATCTCCCCTGGGGCCTCCCTTAAAATTTCCTCCCTTGAAAACCAAGGTGACAAACACAAGGCCCTCGGGCCAAATCTGGCCATCCGCCTTGTTTTATCTGGCCGGTACCTTGTTTCTACCCTGAGGCAGCTCCTAGACCATAGTTAAGGAGTAGTTACATTTATATAGCCCTAAAATTACATTTGGCCCTTTGAAGGCAACTTTCAGGCGATGTGGCCTGGTGAAAATGAGTTTGACACCGCTGGCTTAAAAGCTTTTAGGATAAAGAACTTGGCTCACGCCCTTCCTCTCCCTCCCCTCTCCGTCCCCCCAGGCATGCATCTGCTAAACTCTGGGGGACCCCACGAGGCTTGTAATCAGGGCAGCAATGGGTAGTGGCATTTTGTCCTTGACAACCCCCCTGAACCTGTCCCCAAGGCCCCCTTTTCTCTGACTTTTAGTGAGCTAAAGCAGCCCAGCCAAGGCTCATTTCTTTCCTATGACATTTCTAGAGAGTCAAGGCAGCCCTGCTTAGGCCTTCCTGCTGCTGCTTCTATGTTAAGTAAGCCCTTCCTTGTTTCACTTTTCCGGCTTTAATAAATATACCCTTATAGTCACCTGGACTTGTGTTGTGAACTCTTTCCTGCATGAAGTCAAGAACCCATATGCTACCAGCCAACCCTAGGCAGATCCACTAAGGAGCAGGTCCCCTCTCCACAACATTATACTGACCTGGCCAAGCACAACCCAGGTGAGTCACAATGCCCCACCTATTCCACATGTGTATCAGAGCAGCTGAATGGTATTAGAGAAAACCAAAAACCACACAAGTCAATTGATTTCACTCTAAATTACTGATTGCAGACCTCAAATGGGCATTAACAGCATAGCAATCCTGCTATGTTCACTTCCATACTCTCAGAGTTAATTTCATACCTTCTCCTCTCTCCCCAAACCTGCCGCATCTCAACTTCCCTCCTCACCTTCAGCTGATGACCTCATGTCACCCTTCATTAAGAAGATAGGACTCAATAAATTCAATTGAAAAGAAGAAAAAAGATGAATCAAATGGGATTTTCCTTATCTCACCACCAGATCTATAATCCTCTTGGCACTCAACCTCCTCTTCTTCTGACTTGCCACGTGGAGGAATGGTTTCTCCCCACATTGAAGACCAGTGCCTCTAATTCTGCTTTAGTCACCTCCCACCTGCTTAAGGACTTCATTCCTTCAGTTGCTCTCATCTCTCCTGCATCACCAGTGTCTCCTCATTTGGGCTATTCCTGTCAGTGCATGCATATGCTTTATTAATTACCATCTTTATTAACTCCTTGGAATTCCAGGAGTTCTTCCTGCTGCTGTTTATTTCTGTTCCTTTCCTAGCAAAGCTTCTCAAGACATGGGTTACACATTTCTTTCTCCACTTCACTTTCCAGTCACTTTTCAACTAACTTCAGTCTCGTTTCATACAACTCCATGCAACCTGATCTTTCCAAAGTCACCAAAGACTTCATGTGGTCAAATCAAACATACAGGTTCTATTCTTTCCTCATCCTACTTGTCCTCTCAGTAGCATCTGACACAATCAACCAGTCCCTTCATCTTGAAACGTGTCTATTTCTTCTCATTTTCCTTTGCTGATCCTAAATGTTGGCATTCTCTGAACCTGTAGACCCAATTGCCCCCTTGTCATCTCCACTTTAATATCTCATAGGCACCCCAAATTGAACATGTCTAAACCAGAAGTCCTGGTATTTCTCCGAAGTCTGTCTTCCTGTCACATTTCTCTATAGTAGTTATTGGACCAGAAAGCTGAGAATCATCTCCTTCCCTCACCTCTTACACACTCAGTAGTATTTATTACAGAGTATTATTGGTTTTAGCTCTAAAATTTATCTTATATTTTGTTTATATTTCCCTGTCTCCACTATCACTAACCTACACCAAACCACCATGTCTCTTGTCTGAACTATTGTAACAGCTTCCCAATGGTCTCTCTGCTTCCACTTTTGCCCCTCTATATTTCCTTTTCCACACAGCCAGAGTGCTTTTTCAAAGGAGTGAACCATGTCATTTCATTCCCCTGCATAGAACATTTCCATTATATTTCAAATAAAATTCAAGCTTCTTGACATGACTAATAAGGTCCTTGTCTGTGTCACACACATCATCTATTGTAGCTCTTTTCCTCTCATAATAAGTTCTGTTACCCTGACATTTGTGTGTGGAACCTTCTTCCTCTGGTCCTCCATTTCTTCCTTATGAGTACAGCTTAAATGTTACCTCCTTAGAAGCACTTTCCCTGGTCACCCTATTAAAAACTGTTCCCACCCTGGCTGGTGTGGCTCAGTAGATTAAGTGCCCACCTGCAAACCAAGGGGTCACCAGTTTGATTCCCAGTTAGGGCATGTGCCAGGGTTGCAGGCCAGGTTCACTGGTTGGGGGTGCATGGGAGGCAACCACACATTGGTGTTTCTCTCCCTCTCTTTCAGTCTCTCTAAAAGTAAGTAAGTAAGTAAGTAAGTAAGTAAATAAATAAATAAATAAAATCTTTATAAAAAACTGTTCCTTTCTCTCCTGTTATGCTGACTCAAATGTAGGCCCTGTTAAAGTAGAGACTTTGTCTGTCCTGTTAGCACCCTAGTGCTTAGTGCAGTGTCTGGCACATACTCAGCACTCCATCAATATTTGGTAAATGAGTGAATGAGGCAGTTTCTCTGAAGATCTGAGACCAGTGTATCTCAATGTGAAGACTGAGATTGGTATGAAAGACAAAATGCACTAGAGAGTTTAGGGGATGATTTTATTCAAGCTATTGCAGTAGAAAGACTATACACTAATGAGAAATGTCTAAAAGAAAAGGGAAACTGGGATTTTATGGGGGAAAGTAGACAAGGGTAGATGATTGGGGAGTCTTATGATGTGGTAAGGAAAGATAGAGGCAGGTCTTATCTGAGGAAATGAAGAAAGGAGGAGCTGTGTTTTATTTTGGAGTATGTGGAAGCAGGAATGTCTTTTGCAGTTAGCCCTTTCTCAGAGCACAAAAGGGTGAGAAGATTTTTTTACCATGGCTGTTTCTCAGAAACACAGGGCTCAGAAAAGTTTCAAAATTGTCACTGGTGCCCTTCCTGGTTGCTCAGTTGTTTGAAGCGTTGTTCTGTACACCAAAAGGTTGTGGGTTTGATTCCTAGTTAGGGCACATACTTAGATTGTGGGTTCAATCCCCCCTCAGGGTACATATGGGAAATAACCAATCAATGTTTCTCTCTCGCATCTGTCATATTATGCTTCTCTCTCGATCTCTCTTTCTCCCTTGCTCTCTCTCTAAAACCAATAAACATATCCTCTCGTGAGGATAAAGAATTGTCAGTGGTAATCTCAGTGTTGGTATAGGGGCTTGATCTGAATATTACAATCTGAGGAATCAGTTTGGAATCCTAGTCTAGGCATTACCTCTGGGAGCCTATATTTGGGTTCAATCTGAACAAAATGAGTGGACCACCAATGGCTATCATTGTAGCTAAGTCGGTCTGGAGCCTTAGCCTGAGGGACTCAATTTCAGGACCTCTATTTGGTAGATCAGTTTCAGGGAGCTCCAGCTAGGAATTTTCCTCTGGAGAACTCAGTTTGGGACCTCCAACTGGGTATCTGTCTACTAGGCACAAAGGGCTCACTCTGGATGCGACAAGCTGGTGCTTCATCCAGGTGTTCATTGTGAGGTTGGTGACATGAGTTTCATTTGGGTAGGCTTAGATTATGCCCTCAGTATGGAGACCTGAAACTTTGTTCTGCAAATGCAGTCCCTTGTACACAGCTTGGGGAGCTTCTTCAGGGGACTCCAGCAGAGTGTTTGATCTGAGAATATCATTTTGGGAGTTCAGTCTAGAAATTGGGCCACATACTTTATGGTTGCCTTCTAGGGGCTCAGGCACTGCTATCTTAGTACTGGGGATCAATCTCACTGTATTTGTCAGTCAGGAGTTCTGTCTGGATCACTCATTGTTAGGTGCTCAGTATCGGGATTCAGGCTTAAAGTGATGAATCACTGTGGCTCAAACATCAGCCCATTCAGCTGGCATCACATATGATTACATTTAACAGAAAACCACCAAATTATGATGGTTTAAACAAGATAGAAAGCTTTATTTCTCTCATGTAAAAATAATTCCAAGGAACTGCTCCTCTCTTCCATTTAAATCTCATTGGCTAAAGATTATATCATATGGTTGTATCCAGTTGCAAGGGAGACTGGGAGATACAGTCTTTCAGTTAGACTTAGGTCTACCCAGCTAAAAATATGAGTTCTGTTCCAAAGGAGGAAAAGAAGAACGGAGAGTGGGGCTGACAGCCTTGAGCCCCTTGTCTTGGCTTGACCCCTGATTCTGTGATACCATTTTGTGTACTCATTCTTGGATATGAATTGAGAGTCTGAGAGGTTAGAAAAACTCAATTTGTAAGAATCAGCTTTATGATCACAATTGGGGGGACCTTGGTCTAGAAGCTTACTCTAAAAGATTCAGTTCAATTTCTGAGCATGTGGACACTCTGGTAAATCCATTCTACAGATTCCTATTCTTGGTGTTCTCTTTATAGGGTGCCCAGACTGGGGGATCATTCTAGTATTTCAATATGAGAGTTCAGTCTGAGAGCCTGATGCTTGGGGTTCTATCTGGGGGCTCAGTGCAGGGTCACATGAGCCTTTATATTGCCAGTTTGGTGCTTCATTCTGGTCTTTGGGTTTGTGGGCCCAGATTTTGGAGTCTCAGTGCAAGGGGGCTAGCTCAATTTTGGGGATTAGCCTTGAGTCATTATTTTGGGGATTCAATGTGGTATCCTTAGTCTGGATTGTCAAGGACCTCCTCTCTCTGGATGCCTGTCTAAGGATTCATTTTTGGCATAGTATCTTGGGAGCTCAGTCTAGGGGCTTAGTGTGGGAGCTTCCTAGGGGGTTCAGTGAAATGGATAACCTAGAAGCTCATTCTGGGACACTTACACTGGGGGCTCAGTCTTCGACGTGTCAATCTGGTCATCTTCATCTGATGGCTTAATTTAGCCTGAAATGTCCACTTTAGAGTAGAACCTAGAGTAGAAGTACTTAACCTGGGATGCATGGACTTAAAAAGTGTCATGAATAGAATTCAATTTGACTGTGTGTAAAAATTTTATTTATTTTTAGACAGAGGGGAAGTGGGGAGAAAGAGGGAGACAAACATCAATGTGTGGTTGGACTCATGCGACCCCTACTGGGGATCTGGCCCGCAACCCAGACATGTGCCCTGACTGGTAATTGAACCCATGACCCTTTGGTTTGCAGCCCACACTCAATCCATTGAGCTACATCAGTCAAGGCCAAAAAAATTTATAGCTTGTTTTCACTAACCTCCAATGAAATTTGACATTTCTTTCAATAATGAATGTAGGCAACCCACCACAGTAGTATTAGCAGTAGCTATGACTTTATCACCAATACACGGATATTTTTCATAGCAGATCTCTTAAAATATTGTTTACATTTATCATTAATTTGAAATTGCAGTACTGTAGTCATTTAATGTGTTAATTGATCACAGCATTTAATGCATTAATAAAGAAACATATATTACAATTCACTTTTGTAATATTTTCATAACTGTATTTTAATATAATTGGTTTCCTTTGTAATCCTATATTTTATTTTATGCATTTAAAAACACTATTCTGGGGAGAAATATATTGGCTTCACCAGATTGCAAGATGGGTTCAAGGTACAGAATAAGTAAAAAACTCTGTCACTAAGTATAGTCAGCCTAAAATTCAGTTTCGAGGCTATCTCAGGTTTCATTCAGAAGCCTTGGCTTTTTGGAGCCCAAAAGGGGGCTCCATGTGTGGGGATTTCTAGCAGGCCTGCTGTGATATTGTGATTTATAATAAGGTATAAGCACTTGGAATTTGGTCTTCCACCTCTTTTCTAGCACAGAGCCCCTAATCCCCCTTTAGAATTTCCTAAGTGATGACAGTGGTGAAAGGTGTCTTTTGTTATGCTAATGATGTAACTTTTGGGAAATTCCTAGGTAACCTAAAGATGGGGGCAGGGAGCCAACCATGTCATTGGAGGGTTGGAACTTCCAGTCTTATCCCTGGACCTCCTGGGCCAGGAGAGAAGCTGGAGATTGAGTTCAATCACCAATGGCTAATGATTTATCCAGTTATGCCTATGATGAAGCCTCCATAAAACCCCAAAAAGACAGGGTTTAGAGAGCTCTCAGGTTGATAATCACGTGGAAATTTGGGGAGAGTGGCACTTTTGGAGAGCATGGAATCTCTGTATACCTTCTCCATACCATGCCCTATGCATCTCTTCCTTATGGCTGTTCCCAATATATCCTTTCATAACAAACCCGTGATCTACTACTAGTAAAATGTTTCTCTGAGTTCTATGGGCCATGCTAGTAAATTAATAGAATCCAAGGAGATGGTAGTTGGAATCTCTGTTCCATAGCTGTTGATCAGGAGCACTGGTGGCAACCTGGGTTTGCAATTGGCATATGAAGTGTGGGTATGGGGGTGAGTCTTGTAGGACTGAGCCCTTAACCTATGGGATCTGATACTACCTCCAGATAGATAGTGTCAGAATTGAGTTGAATTTTAGGACACACCCATTTGAATGTTGGAGAGTTGCCTGGTGGTATGGGAAAAAAAACCCACATGCTTTGGAACTGGAGACCAGAATCTAATCACATAAATTTGAGGCCTCAGACCCTAGGGACTCAAGCAGAGGTGCTTAATCTCAGTTTCTTCATTTGGGCCTCTTTGAATTCAATCTAAATTGCTGTGTCTGTCAGAATGAGTCTCTGGAGCCGGGTAGGAGTTTATGCTTCCTGAGTTTATCAGTCTGGGAATGGTCATGATGCTCATCTCACAGCACTTAGTTTCCTGTCTCTGATTCTTTGTATACATTATTTCTTCAGCATGAAAGACTCTTTCTTTTAGGAACAACCCCACCCTCATGCAGAAACTCCCTATCTCCACTCAAATTTTGTATCATTTTAGGCAACTTGTGAGAGCCTTGTCACAACCCCCACTGCTGGTTCAGGGACCCCCTCTGCTGGTCTCTCTGGGCGCCTGTGCTCCTTTCTCCTATGGCATTGCACAGAGCTGGAGAACTAATAAAGTTTAGGCTTCCGTGCCCTACACTTAACACAAGCCAGTTAGAAACCCCAGGTTATTTTATTGAGCATTGTAAATTTTAAGCACATTTAAGATTTGTCACTGCACAGGAACAGTTAAAAACCTGAAATTTTACAGCTCACATGTAAAAGAAACTAGATAGAGATTTCCCCAAATTTGACAACAATCTTAAAATGTACATTACTAATAATAACATGTTGCAAAATTGAAGCTTTTCTAAATACCAATAATTAAAAAATTGATCAATTGAATGGGATTGAAGTAATTTTATTTTCTCTAGGAGATATTATTACTAAAAAATTGACATATTTATTTGTCATATTTATTACTAAATAATTGTCATATTACAAGAGGGTATCAAAGATAAAAACATTAATAGAGGGGTAAATCAGGCAATTAATAAGATTATTTGATTTTTCTGGATTTGAGGGTGTTTGTGGCATTTGTCAGCTTAAAAATTATAATTCATAAAATTTGAGATTTCTTTTGTAAATCTGAAGCAATATTCACTGTCATACCTAAATTTATACTATTTTTCTTTTTAAAAAAATATTTTATTTATTTATTTTTGGAGAGAGAGGAAGGGAGGGAGAAAGAGAGGGACAGAAACATTGATGTGTGAGGGATACATTAATCAGTTGCTTCTCACATGTCCCCAACTGAGGACACAGCCTGCAACCCACAGGCATGTGCTCTGACTGGGAATCGAATCAGCATCCCTTTTGTTCACAGGCCAGTACTCAATTCACTGAGCAACACCACCCAGGGCTCTACTATGTTTTTAAACAGGGCTTGCAAAATTGTATCTCCTTCAGGCCCTTCAAAACTTAGGTTCAGTTGTGCTCCAGGTTCCCAAGATGTCGATCCCTGAGTACAGGCCTTCGAGTCTAGCCACTTTGCCCTCTACCCTTGGCCCAGCTGAATACGACATATCTCCAGAAACCCGGAGAGCGCAAGCCCAGCGATTGGCCATTAGAGCCCGGCTTAAAAGGGAGTACCTGCTTCAATACTACGACTCCAGCCGCCACGGGCTCATCGAAGATCCTGCTTTGACTCGTTGGAACTATGCAAAATCAGCGAATGTCTATCCCAATTTCAGACCCACTCCTAAGACTTCACTCTTAGGAGCTGTGATTGGATTTGGGCCCCTCTTCTTCTGGTATTACGTTTTTAAAACTGACAGAGACAGGAAAGAAAAACTTATCAAGGAAGGAAAATGGGATCAAACATTTAACATCTCATTTTAAATCTGGCAATGATGATTGTATGTGTTACTCTTGAAATAAATCTATTGATAATGAAAGAAAAAACACCTTAGCTTCACCCTGAGCAAGATCATATTCTACGGTCCTTAGACAAGTTTTGCATGCCAGAGTTGGAGCTTCTTCAGCATCTGACTAAACCCCAGGACTCAACAGCATTCAGCACAGGGCCAGGCACAGAATCATCCAGTACGGTTTATTAACAATGGTCTAGTCCAAAGTTTGCAAACTTTGCTGTGAGAAGAAGGCATCTATAATACTTTTCTAAGGACGGCTTTATTCTTAACTTCAATGTCTCTGGTTATATTTAGGATTGAGGGTGGGAGGTCGGGGTGGGTAGGGTGGGGGAAAGTAGTGGTGGGAAAATGGAGACAACCGTATTCAAACATTAATAATAATAATGATAATGATAATGATAATGATAATAATAATAATAATAGCTTTATTGAGCCCTGGCTAGTGTGGCTCAGTGGATTGGTATCCAGCCTGTGAACCAAAGGGTCACCTGTTCCCTTCCCAGTCTGGGGCATGTGCCTGGGTTGCTGGCCAGTTCCCCAGTAGGGGCCACGTGAGAGGCAACCACACACTGATGTTTCTTTCCCTCTTTCTCCCTCCCTTCCCCTCTGTAGAAATAAATAAATAAATAAATAAATAAATAAATAAATAAATAAATCTTTAAAAGAATAGCTTTATTGAAATATTATTTATAAGTTTCACTCATTTAAAGTGTACAATTCAATGGTCTTTAGCATATCCTCAGAGTTGTGCAACTGTATTAATTTGCAAAGGCTGCTATAACAAAATACTACAGATTGATAGCTTTAACAGTAAAAATTTATTTTCTCTAAAGTCTGGAAGCTAGGTTTGAGATCAAGGTGTTGGCAGGTTTGGTTTCTTCTGAGGCCTTTCTCCTTGGTTTCCAGATGTTCACCTTCTCTCCATGTTCATGGTCATCTCTCCATGCAGGCATGTGTCTTGGTGTCTCTGTGTCCTAATCTCCTCTTCTTACAAGGACACCAGTCATATTGGATCAGGATGTACCCATATGGACTCGGTTTACCTTAATTACCTCTTTAAAGGCTCTATCTCCATATAGTTCTACATTCTGAGGTATTGGGGGTTTGGGTTTCAACATATGATGAATTGAAGGGGGCAAAACTCAGCCTGTATAACAACCATCACCACATGTAATTTTAGAACATTTTCATCACCCCCAGAAGAAATCTTGTACTCATTAGGAGTTGGCTACCATTCCTTTCCTCTCCAAGCCCTGAGTAACCATTAATCTATTTTCTGTGTATAGATTTGCCTATTCTGTACATTTCGTAGAAACGGTATTATACAGTGTGGTCTTTTTAAAAAACATTATTTATTTATTTATTTTTAGAGAGAGGAGAAAGAAGGGAGAAAGAGAGGGAGAGAAACATTGATGTGAGTGAGAAACATTGATCCAACATTGATCAGTTGCCTTTCACATGCCCCCAACTGGGGGAGCGGTTGAAACCCAGACACTTGCTGGGCAACACCCAACCACTGAGCCACACCTGTCAGGGCACCATGTGGTCTTTTTTGACTAGCCAATAGCGATGTCACCTTTTTCATTCCTGATTTCAATAATTTGAGTTTCCCCCCTCCCTTTTAGTTAGCCAATCTACCTAAAAGTTTGTCGATTATGTTGATCTTTTCAAAAAATCAATTTTTTGTTTCATTGAGTTTATTGTTTTTCTGTTTTCTATCCCATTTATTTCCTCTCCAAGCTTTATTTCCTTCTTTCTGCTTGCTTTGTGATTACTTTGTTCTTCTTTTTCTAGCTTCCTAAGGTAGAAGGTTAGGTTATTAATATGATTTGTCATATGGGCATTTATAGCTATAAAATTCTCTTTAAACATTGCTTTAGCTGCACCTCATGCATTTTGGTGTGCTGTGTTTATGTTTTCATTCAATTTGAGATGTTTTCTAATTTCCCTTGTAAGTTTTTTCCTTAACCCATTTGTTGTTTAGAAGTGGGTTAATTTCCACATATTTGTGAATTTCACAAACTTCTTTCAGAAGTTGATTTCTAATTTCACCCCACTGTGGTAGGAAAACATCCTTTGATTGATTTCAATCCTTTTAACTCTATGGAGGCCTGCTTTGTGATTTAGCATATGGTCTAAACAGGAGGATGTTCCTTGTGCACTTCAGAAAAGTGTGTATTTTGCTATTTTGGGTGTAGTGTTCTACATATGAAACGACGATTTTTTAAATACAGATTTTTAAGGCTATATTCTCTGAGGTTGATTTTTCTGCCCCAAGGATTGGTATCTGTATTGTTAATACGTTCCTCACATCTTTTCTGCGCAGTATGGCCCAGAACCCAGGGACTCGGAAACCCATGGACCCATGTGTCGCCCACTTCTGGCTTCCTTTGATTTATATACTGCACGCCAGTAACTTTGTGGGTGTCATCCATTGCTCCGATCAATGTTTCTACTGCTCTAGTCTTGCTGCCAGGTCAGCGGAAAGAAGACTGGGTTCTCAGGCTCGGTTTTCGATTGTGCCTGGGCCTTGCTGAGAAGGGATTGGTCTGCCTGGGCATCACGTGGCGCTCGGCCAGATGATGGCGGGCGCCGGGGAAGATTTGAGAGCCCTCTTCGGAGCTGGCGTCCGCGCTGCCCTGGAGGCCTGGCCTGCCTTGCAGGTGAGAGGGGCCGCGGCCGGGGCCGGGGCCTGTGCCAGGAATGGTTAGGGCCTGGAGCAGAATAGGAATTGGCCGAGATTGGCGCTTGAGGCTCGGCGGCACAAGTGGCGAACTCCTACGTCACCTCAAGTGAGCTCTTTCTCGGGCTGACGTGGTCCACTTGGGCCTATGTTCACAGATCGCTGTGGAGAATGGCTTCGGGGGAGTGCACAGCCAGGAGAAGGCCGAGTGGCTGGGAGGTGCGGTGGAGGAGTACTTCTTCCGCAATGGTGAGTGTGAGGTGCTGCGACTTGTGTGTGGGGTTGGTGGGGTTAGGGAATGAGGAGGCGAGGGAACTGGAGTATAAGGCAGGTTGTGGAGAGTCCGCATTTACTCTTGAGCAATTGTCGTTTGGTACCAGAGGGCTAGGTGGAATGAGTGAGTACAGGCTTTGGAGTCAGAATCCTGAGGTCAGATAGATGCTTTTCGGGCAGGTGTCATCCTGAACAAGTCATTTTATCTCCCTGAGACTCACTTCCCTAATTCCTAAAATGGATATAAGATCCATCCCCGAGTCACATAATTTTACTTAAAATTTTTCTGCGGCAACTTTAATAAAGTAAAAAGAAGCAGGTGAAATTAATGGTGTTCAACTCAATATATCCAAAATATATCAACATGTAATCAGTATAAAATACTGTTAATGATATGTTGTACATTTTAGCATTAAATTTTCAAAACCTGCTGGGTGCCCTGGCTGGTATAGCTCAGTGGATTGAGCGCTGGCCTGTGAACCAAAAGGTCATCAGTTCAATTCCTGGTCAGGGCACGTGCCTGGGCTGCGGGCCAGGTTTCCCCAGTAGGGGGCGCACAAGAGGCAACCACACATTGATGTTTCTCTCCCTCTCTTCCTCCGTGCCTGTCTCTCTAAAAATAAATAAATAAATAAAATATTTTTTAAAAACCCTGCTGGGTATGTTACAGTTTTATCACATTTCAGTTTGGCCTAGCCACATTCTAAGTGCTCAGTAAACACATTTGAGTATTTCAAGAACAGATCTACACCTGTGTTGTGTCTTGAGGATTATATGAGAAATAAGGGGCCCTGCAGAGGGCCTTTTGCATAGTATTAGTTTTACAAAATTCTTCATTCAGTTTTTTAGTCTTGGAGATGACATTAGGCAGAGACCTTTTTCTCAAGAAGATTACAGTCTAGTAAGGGATCCATATAAGTAAACAGGCATTTACACACAGGGTAGTAAGTGTTCAATAAAGAGGAACTCAGGGTGTTTGGGTAACATAAGGCTTGGGAGGAGGTTTCTCTTGGAGATTGTTAGAGGAGGTGGGGATTGAGCTGAGTTTTTCTTTTAAGATTTTATTTATTTTTAGAGAGGGGAAGGGAGGGAGAAAGAGAGGGACAGAAACATCAATGTGTGGTTGTCTATTGCACACCCCCTACTGGGGACCTGGCCTGCAACGCAGGCATGTGCCCTGACTGGGAATCAAACAGGCCACCCTTTGGTTTGCAGGCCAGCGCTCAATTCACTGAGCCACACCAGCCAGGGCTGAGCTGAGTTATAAGGGATAAGAAAGAGTTAACTAGTTGTGGGAGGCAGGGAGAGCAGCACTCAAATAAGTTCTGTGGTATGAGGAGATTATGTATTATATTTGGAAAGTGGTAGGGTGCTCAGTACTGGAGTTAAGTGTGTGTGTGGGCGTGCACGTGTTTTTGGGTGTGTGGAGGAGAGGAGTGGTAGAGAGTGAAGCAGAGGGGTGGGGAGGCCCCTGGAAAAGGGTAGGATGTGGAAGGCCTTACATGCCTTTGATTTTGTCCTTTAGGCCAGCGGTGACCAAACGGCATAGAATGGGAGAGTAGTTCTGTTAGATGTTCATTGAGGAAAAAGCTTCTCCAGTCAAATTATGTAAGAAAAGCACTTTTCTTCAACTCCTACTTAAGAATCACAAGAATCATTAACATAGTAAAGGCTTGGATAAGGATAAGAATTAAAAAGAAGCTTGTTTACCTTTGTTTTCCATTAACTTTCTAGATAGATTCCTTTAAAACCCAGCAGGACAGTTACTTCCCCAAAGCGTAATATGAACACTGCAGTAGGTGAGAAAAATTAATCAGCAGGTTCTAAGGTGAGTAATAGGATGGGATTTGCTAACTAGAAAGTTCAGATAGTAATCAGTGTGGAGCAAGGACTGGAGAGGGAAAGACTGATGAGGAGGCTGTTTCTGTGTAGAAAATGATGATGTCCTGAACTAGGGCAGTGGTGATAGTCATGGAAAAGAATCGGTGTATTAGGGAATTGGAGATAGTTTGGCTGTAGAGAGGGAAGGAAAAGGAGGCAGGTTTCTGGTATGAGTGCCTGGCAGGATGTGGATTAGGTGCCTTTCATGGAACAGAGGAACCCTGCAGGATGAGAAGTAGGTTTTAAGGGTAAGGTGATGAGTCTCACTTTGGACATGGAGGGTCATAGGCACCTGTGAAACAGGTGTAAAGCATAGTTTGGGTTGGAGACAGATTTGGGGGGTATTAGGTTAGAGTGGTTGGGAATGCTAAGGGGGTAGATGAGGTCCCCCATAGGGAAGAGAGAGAGGAGCTTTGTGGAAGACATTCTTCAGTAATTTTCTAATTCAGAAAAGGAATATGGGCCCATAAAGTAACTGAAGCCCCGAGAGGGAGGCTTAGCCAAAGTCACACAATAGGATGTTGATGTCAAGGCTATGATATTTCATCATTGCAAGTGCTTCTGTCCATTTTTTCTTACCTATGCCATTAGTCTGTGGCCTCCTGTATCTGTGGAGCCAGTTATGAAGGCTCAAACCTAGAAATGCAGAGCACTTCAGTGAATAAAAGGCTCACTGTTTGGATCCTTACCCGCCAACCAGATATGAATCCAGTACATAGGTATTGAAGAGTAGCAGGCAGGAGTGATGAAGTTGGCTGGTCTTTGACCAAAGGGCCCTCCCTGTTCTCTCCTACTCAGCTGACTTGGAGCTAGATGAGGTGGAGGACTTCCTTGGGGAGCTCATGACGAATGAGTTTGATACAGTTGTGGAGGACGGGAGTCTGCCCCAGGTGAGCATGTCATGGACACAACTGCAATCTCTTTGCCTGCAGTCTTTCTTCTCCCCAAGTACTTTTTTTTTAGGCTAAGACTCTTGACTCTAACCATTCTTTTCTCAAGTCTTGCATAAGAGCCTTTTATGATCCCCTATTGCTTAATGGGAAATCTAGTCTTCAAGGCCTTTCAAACCCTCCCTCTTCTCTTTTCTCTTCAGACATTATTCTCAGCCAGGTCTATTCCTCATTCGCACCCCAAGGGCAGGTCAGGCCAGGTACTTTTTCACCCCTGCTCTGGTTAACATCACTCCCCCTACTGGGATTGCCTTCCCTGCTATGAGGCCCTCCTTCAGTGTTTCAGGCCTTTCCCCGAGCCCTTCATAGGTGGTTTCTTCATTAGTGAACTCCTTGGGGAAGAAAAGAGCCCCATTCTCTTCTGGAAAAATCCAAACCCTTCCCCACTCTTGCTGCAAACATGGGCTGTTGTGGGTTCTATAGAAAATCCAGCTGGCCAAATGTTTTCTTGATAGGTGAGCCAGCAGCTGAATACCATGTTCCACCACTTCCAGAGGGGTGATGGGACTGCTCTAAAGGAGATGGCTTCCAGCATCACCCAAAGAAAGTGCAGGGTTAGAGCCACCACACTTACGACAGCCAGAGAGACAGATGAGGATGATGCGGACAGCGTGGAGGACATGGAGGTAAAAGGGTTGCCCCTTGGGTGGGGAGATGTACATATTTTCAGTTTTCTGGGAGATCAGCTAGTATCATAGGGAAGTGATGGGAGTGGGATGGGAGTGGTTGTATTATCTAGAGAGGGCAGGGAACTTTCCTAAGCCAATCCTGGCAAAGCTGGGAGAGCCTGAGGCTCTCATTGGCCACAGCTGGGAGGCATTGTATTTAGCTCTATTTTTTATTTCTCCTCCAGGTCACAGCTACGAATGATGGGGCAGCTGCTGACGGGGTCTGCCCCCAGCCTGAATCCTCTGGTCCAGATTCCCAGACTATTAAGGAAGAGGATATAGTGGAGGATGGTTGGACCATTGTTCGGAGAAAGAAATGAGTGGGTCTGGAAATGGTTTGGGCCCGTATTTGCTAGTTGTTTTGAGATTTTTTTCGAGGCTTGTGGGCCTTTGGACTGGTTATCCCATCTCCACCCTCTCCCTCTTCCCCTGTCAAGCTTCCTCCAGGGGAAGAAGAGCCCTAGTGTCCTTGGTCTTGGGGTGGTAGGACCTGGTTAACCACACCTCCTAGGGCTATAAGTTACCATCTGGATGATGAATGATGAAGCCTGGTTTCCCAGCGCAGTGCCTTGGGTGCAGTCAGTGGGAAGATAGAAGGATGAGTGGGTGTGGGTGTGACTGTGGCTGAAGAAGCTGAATGCTGTTTGAGAGCAGGCAGGCAGATTTATAAAGGGAGAGGACCAGCAGAACCAATACTTTTGCTGGGTCAGGAATAGTGAGATGAACATGCAGCATGGAGAGAGATTCATTGATGATGTGAATGAAAGTTATGACACCTCTTGTACTTCTCTGCTGCACGCGCGCGCGCGCACACACACACACACACACACACACACAGCAGGAACAGCAGCAGCTGTACCCATCAAGAAACTGGAACCTCCCAGGGACACTCCCTTCTTGCAGCCCAGCCTCCAGCCCTGGGTTCCTGCTGGAATTCTAAGACCTTGGCAAGGTGGTGAGCTTGGGTGACCTGGGCTTTGTTTTTTGTTTCCTCTAACCTCTTCATCCAATTCCATCAAAGTCCAGGGATGAGGCCTAAAACCTGAATAAATAACACCTTAATGTTTAATCTGTTGCTTGACCTGTTGTAAATATCCTTGGAGTCATCTTTCTGGAACCTGAGGTTCAGAACTCAGCAAGGGAGCAGTTTTGGGGCCCATCCTAGCAGTCAGTCTGGGACTTTGGATAAACAGACAGACAAGTGGAGCACAGCAGTGCTCTGAAAGTTTCCGTAAGCCTGAAATAAACTGTATTTTTCTTTAAAAAACAAAACCAAGAGTATCCATTGTTCTCCCCCCGTTCCCCTGTCCTGCCCGGTGGCCCTGCCATGGGTCTGGACGATAAAATAATGGGTAGCCTTGGGGCTGGGTAGAAGCTGTAAGCCATGAAGAGGCAGGAAGGATCCGGTCACTGCCCCACCTAACATACATGTGGAGACACTGGCTGAAGGGGCAGGGGTGGGCCAGGGCCATGAACTCAGTGGAAGAACTGGCACTTGACTCCAGGTGTCCTGCCTCTGGTACTTTGGGGCAAATTGGGTGGAGGCAGGATCTGCAGGGGATTGAGGGATGGGGGAAAATGGCCTAATTCAGGCAGGTCTAGCAACAGTTCCCACCCCTCCCCGGGGACAGGGATTACAAAAATTTAACCACTAGGAATATTTTTTTAAAAGCCCACGTTTTGTGAAAAGATGAATTTTAAAAAACCCAAGACCCAGCATTTGGGATTGCAAGTGCCCATGATGGGAGTTCAAGTATTAACTGAGCTGGGAGGGAGAGGGCTGGAACCCCCCCATCGGACATGGGCAGCTAGAGTGTGGGGCAGGGGGCCCCAGTTCTTCCCAAACCCTCTAGGTTTTATCTCGGGTCTGGGGGCCTTCAGAGGGTTCAGCAGTGGCTCCTGAAGCTGCCACCTGTGCCTCCTCCATCTCCCTGTCCTCAGACAGTGTGGGCCCTGGGCAGAACGTGTCCCCACGGCCTGCCCGGCCGAGCACAGCCATCCAGCGCCGCTGCAGCTCCTCTGTCTCAGGACTGAAGTACCAGCTCAGGTGGCTCTGGGTGATCTTGAAGACATGCCGTCTGTCAGGCCGCTCCCCTGCCTCAGGAGGCCCCACCTCAAAGCCAATGAGGGGCAGGCTGCGCTGGGCTTTCACATCCTGGGGAAAGAACAGAGCCAGGGTCACCTCGGGGCTTGGCTTCTCACCAGTTTTTCACCCTACTAAACCCCTCTTTTCCTTCAACTGCTCAAGAACCTTCTTAGACTCTGTTGATAGTAGGAAAACGTCAGAACTGGGGTTAGGATGCAGGTTGGGCTCAAATACCCATTTCCTCTGATACCCCAAAACAGCTGGGCTAATCTCATTAGTGCATACCAAAGTTTTCAGGCCTTTGCCTAGGCCATCGCCCCCATTTACATGTTTACCTCATCCAAATGGGATCTAGCAGTACCCCATCTGCATTCTGGCTTCCTCTAGGAAGCTACACCCCTCCCACAACTCACCCCACCCACAATCCTTGTTTCTAGCCAGTCTTTATCTCACAAGGGTGGGGATTCTGATTTCCACTTAGGCTCCCCCAATGTGCCAAGGCCAAGGAGAAGTCGAGGACTGAAGGGAAAGGGGGGCAGCCTGGTTTTTCCAGGTGGCTGAAAGGACCCAAAGGAGTAGGATGCACACCTGAGGGGCTCCGTAGATGTACAGCACCAAGGGTTCATTTTCAGGGACCACAAACCATGCCTTGTGCCAGCCTTTTCCACCCTTCTCCATGTAGTGCAGGAAGCTGCAGATGACGCTGTTCTCTGCAGCCACTGAAGCCTGTTTCTGTGACCAGAGACATAGGGGACATCAATGATGATAGAAGGCCTAGCCTGGTTCCTCCGGGCTTCAATACCCCATCAGGGTAGGTATTGCTATGCCCATACTTCAGATGAGGGTGCTGAATTCAGGTGGCAGTACTGACTTGCACAATGTCTCCCAGTGAGTCAGTCAGGCCATGGCTGCTACCTCTTCTAGTTAGGTGGGAGGGGTGTGCAGCTCTCAGCAGGGGCACCTGAATGCCAGTCAGGCAGTCTTCTATCAGTCCATTTATTCCTCAAGTGATTTATGCATTTATACCTCACCTTTTTGTTATCTTTTGTCACATATCCATTCCTATACTCAGTGAGAGGCAATCTATCATTGTGGTTAAGGGGATGGGGACTGGATAAGGCAGTCTGGCTCAGAATCCCAGCTCTAGGTGAAAATGTATTGACTTGGAAAGAAAGCACGTAGAGCTATTGTAAGGATTAAATTAATTCATAGATGCAAAATGCTTAGAATAGTGCCTGGCACAGAGTAAAGGTTCTTTAAATGTTAAAGAAAATAAATACCTCGATTTGGTTAAGAAACAAAACCAAAATGTGCACGCGCCTAGAAAGATAGGAAGCATAAGTGTTAGTGGTTATCTAGTGGGTAGAAGAAATAGGGTGCTTTTATTATTTTTGTTTATATTGTCTAATTTTCTTCAGTGCCCATATCCTACTTTATAATAAGAAAAGGTAGTTTGTAAGTTAAAAAAAAACATGCAAGCTCTGCCACTCACTAGCTGTGTAACATGGGTTAGTAACCTCCTTGGGCCTCAGTTTCCTCATTTGTAATATAGGGATAGTAATAGCATGGATAGATTAGTTACTGTGAAGATTAAATGTCTAAAGCACTTAAATAAAAAGTACTGGCTTTCATTCACTCACTCTTGCATTCATTTTACTCACTCCAAGCCTGGATGTTCCATGGATGTACATGACACCATATGGTTTCTGAGATAACCAGGCCTCAGTCACACTGGGTGGTTGAGTGGGGTCCATGTGGTTGATGGGTGAGGGTTAGTGGTCATAGGCCTAGCTCTTACCTCCAAGATGGACCTCCGGCGCTGAGGTGTATGCTGGCTGCAGGCTGGGCTACTCCCAGGCACCCCGTGCAAGGCCACGTAGCAGTCAGTGCACACACGGTTGGAGCGGTTGTTGTCATAGATAAGGCGGGCCCGGAACTCGGAGCATTTCCCACAAACCACCTGGAGTGGCAAGTGGGCAAGAGATGCCTGATTCCAGAAGGCCTCCCCCTTCAGTGTACCAATTCCCATAGCTGACTCATGGCCTCTTCCCCACTTGGACCATGCCCTCTCAGAAGTGGGCCTCCAGGCTGCCGGCCATCCCCTCCCTAGCTCTGCCCCTGCCTCCCAACACTCACATGCCCGCAGGCCTTGCAGTGGTGCCTGCGCTTGGTGATGGAATTGAAGGGCTCCTGGCAGCGCATGCACATGGTGACTTCCTTTTCTCGGATGGGTGTAGGTGCCCTCTTCCCAAGATCCACGTTCTGGAGAGAGGGCCAGGTCCCAGGTCAGAGACAGCTACTCCCCCATCCAGTTCGGCCAACCCTTGTGCCTGCCCTTGCCCTAAGACTTGGTTTATCATTAGGAGGTAACAGATACATTCAGAAGACCTGTCTTTGAGTCCTGCCTCTATCCCTACCTAATTGTGCTACTGAAGACAAGTCACTTCTTATTGGGCCTCCATTTCTCCAGTGATTTTTCTGTGGCCCTACCAACAGAAAACTGTGCTTTTGACGTCATGAACTGCCTCTGGGAAGGGGAGAGGAGCATCTCAAGGTAAGGTGGGGACTTGAAGGCCCAGTGTAGAGGGAGGGGATGAGAACTCTTACTGGAGAGTGAGGGGGTGTGTCTTCATCTTCCCTGTTTGTTGAGTTCAACAGTTTGAAGGTCTCCAGCGTCTGTTCATGCTTCAGAAGGGTGGAGTTGATGGCCTGGCAAGAAGATATAAGAAATGAGAGGTCAGATCACCTCACAATCCACCCATTTCCATCCTCACCTCATTATCTTATGACCTAGCCCAGAGTCAGAAAAGTTGGGTTCTAGGCCCAGCTCTGCTCTTTGCTAGTTGTACAACCTTGAGCAAGTCCCTTCCTATATCCAGGCCTCAGTTCTTTTTCTTTTTTTTTTAAGAGAAAAGGGAAGGGAGGGAGAAAGAGGGAGAGAAACATCAATGTGAGAGAGAAACATCAATTGGTTGCCTTTCATATGTGCCCTGACCAGGGATTGACCCACAACCTAGGCATGTGCCCTGATGGGGAATCCAACCCACAATCTTTCCTTCTGCAGCACGATGCCAATTGACTGAGCCATACCAGTGAGGGCTCAGTTCTTATATTTGTGAAATGGGGGAAGGGGATCAGTGGCTGAAAAACTGCAGAAGGCCTTCCTAGCCACAGTCTGGGCTTAACTCACTGGGGTTACACTCTCAGAGGAGCCAGCTCTCTAAAGAAAGAATTTGTGAGTTTCTGCTTAACCTCTGGACCTCAGTGAGCTTATCTGTAAGATGGGGATGGTAAAGTTTGTTGTCCAGGCCCATACCAGTCAGATGTAAGTTTTAAGAGACAGTTCACCAACCCCTGGGAGACCTGTTAATACTCCTCCAGCCCCCTACCACAAAGCCTTCTTGGATGTTACCTGGACCCAGTCTTTCTTTTCCTCCTCAGTCCTTGGGGGCAAAAAAAAAAAAAAAGATGTTGGGTTAGGCAGGCCAAGCAAAAGCAATTGGAGTGGTAAAGAGCAAATGTTTTGGAGTCAGACAGACCTGTGTTTGACCCTCTCCTCCTTCACTTATAACGTATGTGACCTTTTAGGCACATCATTTAACCTGTTTGCACTTTTTTATTCAATAGTTACTAATACCTTCCAGACTTGGTGCTAGGAACATGGGCCTCAGAGAGGTCCCTACCCTCAAGGAACTCATGGTCTGGGGTTGGGGGAGAGACAGGGACAATACAAGGGTATCAGGGCTGTGAAAGAGTGAAAATCAGGCTGAGGAGTCCAGAAGAGGAGACCTGCCCCAGCTTGGAGTTTGGGTGAGGGCTGGTACACAGGGTTTCCTCAAGGTGGTGCTAAGCTTCAGGTAGAGGGGTAAAGGTGAAGTGTATATGAGAGTATGGAACATACAACAAACCATAAATAGTTCCCTCTTGCTGGAATGTCAACTTTGAGAAAGGAGGGTAGTTTATTTTTCTTCAGTTGTAAAATGGAGATGACAGTTATTCGTCTGGGTTGTTCTGAGCAGTAACTGAGGTGATATGCACATGCCCAGGATAATCCCTGGTACACTAGGTGCTCAATTAGTGTGAATTTTCCCTATTCTTTGCCTTTCATCCCCGACTCCTGTCTGATCTGCAGTTTCCAAGACCTTTGCCCTGGTTGCATCCCCATCAAATGCTCACTAGGTATTGGACCTCTTGGCTGATTTCCTCCTGGTCTCTTCTGATCTCCTTCCACATCCACACTTCAGACATCAACAGTATTTTTCTACTATGAATATCTAAGGGTATATACCCTTAGAACCACTTCATGAAAAATTAAGGATGTGAGGCAATATTTAGCTATAAGTATGTCTATTGCAGTGCTATTTATTCTAGTGAAGAAATTGGAAGCAGCCTAAGTGTCTAACGGGATCAGGTTAAAAAAAAGGGTACATCACTGCTGAATGGTATGTAATTCACAACATGAATGAGGTACAACTGTTTATAATATGTTAAGTGAAAACAACATATATAAAATATACATCACATTCTGTTTTTGTTTAAAAATATATGTGATGTGAATATTTACATCTGTCAAAACTCATCCTTGGTACACTTAAGGCTTATGCATTTATTTCACTGTTTGAAATTTTTGCCTCAAGAAAAGGAGAGGACTTAAACAATGAACTTTAGTTAATGATATACACACCAACACCTTTAGGGGTGAGGTGTAGCAATGTCTGCAACTGACTTTGAAATGCATTTAAAAAAGTCAGATGGATTGGTGGATGGATAAAAGAATAGATTCGTGATAAAGTAACTATAGCACAATGTTAATGAACACTTGCAGAATCTATGAAGTGGGTTTATGGGTATTCACTGTACAATTCTTTAACGTTTTCTGTATTTGGAAATTTTTCATTAATGAAATATGGAAGGAAAACATTGTGTTTATGTGTATGTACACATACACACATGTACAAATATGCGAAGAGAGGAAAAGCCTTAAAGGGGATCTACCAACATATCAGCACTGGTTCTCTCTAGGTAGTACAGTTCTAGGGAATTTTACTGTATTCTGATGGTATTCTTTTTCAAAAAATTCGTTTTTGTTGATATTCTATAATTTCTTTGCAGAAGAAAATAATGCTTTTGATTTTTAAGAGCCACAATAGTGTTTTTGACAATGCAAATTGAATATACAGGGGTGAAGTGTCATGTCTATAATTTACTTTAAAATGGTTCAGTAAAAAAGGTATACATGGCAAAATGTCAATAGTTGGTGACCTCTAAGTCAGTGGTTCTACACCCTGTTGCACACATTAAAATCACCTGGGGAGCTTTAAACACTCCCCATATTCAGACTACACCCCACACAAATTAAATCAGGGTCTCTAGGGGTGGATGCCAAACATCTGGTTTTTAAAAAGCTTCCCAGCTGAGGTTGTAACCAAGGTTAAGAAACAGTTGTCTAAGTGGTGGGCATATGGGTGTTTGTTGTATTTCTACTTTTCTTTGTATTTGAAAGTTTTTACCAAAATACAGGGTCCAGCACAAATGATGCCCCCTTTTTATTGCAAACTTTTATTACAAAATCACAAGCATGTAATTCTGTAATATAACAATATCACACTCAAGCACATCATATGACATTTTAGGTGAAATGTTCAAATTAAAACTATAAATTATCACACCCATATTATTACCCTACCAACCATACTCAATGGCGTTACTTCTGCTGGACCCTGTATATTTTTTAAGGGCAGTAAAAGCCATTGCAAAGCAAACCCTCCATGCCTTTTTTCAGCCACTAGGAGGAAACCTTACACTGCTCAGTGCACCCATCTGAGTCCAGCATCCCTCAGCAGCCCCCCGCCCCCCCCCCATCAGCACAGCCATGTGGCTTATTACTCAGACTCTTAGGCTGTACTAGGCCCCATACCTGCCCTCCCCCCGGGCGTGCCAGTTGGCTTTGTTCTCCCTTTCCTGGCTGCAGGCCTCCAGGCTGCTCTGTCTCCCAGAGATTCAAATACCCTCTAGCCCACATTTGTCTCTCTCTAGCCTCTTTACAGTCCCAGTAATGAGAGTTCTGGCTCTTCTTTCTCATTCCCTTGCAGCCTGTCAAAAACAGGTCATCTAGCCATGTGCATCCATTCTCCAGCCCTGACCATGACTTTGATACCTATCCCCTGGGCCCTCAGAAGGCAGCATGAGCTCCAATCCCAGCTCTGTTCCTTTCTAGCTGTGGGATCTTGGGCAAGGTGCATAACTCTTCTGTGCCTCAGTTTCCTCGTCTGTAAAATGGGATAGATGGTAACAGTAGCTACTTCAAGGGTTGTTTTCAAGCATTGAACTAGTCAAATTATACTTAAATCGTTTAAGTTAAAACAGTGCCTGGCATAAGAGCAAGTATGTCTTCATTAAATTTGAGCTACTATTATGATCATCCAAGTAGAGGACAGATAAGAAAGAAGCCTCTTTGTGAAATGGTTGGGTATTACTTTTAAATTTGTTACTATTTAAAATTTTTTCTCATGAAAAATTTCAAGCAGACAGAAAAGCAGACAGTATAGCACAGTATATTAAATATATACCCACTATATAGATGCAAAGTTTTCTTTTTAAAAAATATTTTATTTATTGTTTTAGAGAAAGGAGAAGGGAGGAAGAAAGAGGGAGAGAAACATCGGTGTGTGACAGAAACATCAATTGGTTGCCTCTCGCACGTCCCCTACTGGGAACCTGGCTCACAACCCAGGCATGTGCCCTGACTGGGAATCAAACCAGTGACATTTAGGTTTGCAGGCTGGTGCTCAACCCACTAAGTCACACCAGCTAGGGCTAGATGCAAAATTTTCAAATATTTTGCTGTATTTACTTCATATATATATATAAAATATGTATGTAAGTATGTGTGTATATATGTATGTATTTTGGGTAGATAAATCATTTAAAGATAAATTACTGATATGATATGATACTAATTCCTCAGCATGCATCATAAGAAAACAAGGCCATTCTCTTATATAACCACTATACCATGACCACACACCTGAGGAAGTCAGCAGTAATTCCCCAATAGCTAATGTTCCCTTCACATTTAGATGTTCCTATTGCCTTACCAATATCTTTTAGGGCTGTTTCTCTAAAACCAGCCTTACATTATGGATCAAGCATTTCATTTGGTATTTCTCTTAAATCTCTGAATGTACAATAAACTATTTGTGTTGTTATTCATGTTCAGATTACTATCTTCCCTCTCTTCTAATAAAACCTACCAGAAGAATAAGCCTGTATCTTTGGGGAAAGGTGCCTACCCTTTCTCTGGAACAATATCTCCCCTAGGGAGGTAGCCTGACATGCATGGCCCTACCATAGAATATCTGAAGAAAAGCCATAGATAGGCAAGGGCAGGTACCTGGCCTGGAGCTCCAGGGAGCGCTGCTTTCCTGACACCAGGAAGGTTCGAGGCAGATTGAGGTTGGAGCTTTCCTTTAGCTGAATGGAGGGAGAAAGAGGCTTTGTGAGGCCTACTGCATTCCACAGGGCCCTCATCCTCTGTATACATGCACACACAGACTTGGGGTGAAGTCAGAAGGTTTTTGTTAAAACCTTCCAGCACTAAGGTCCCACTTAGGGTCCCCATTTCCCACCTCCTGGTGCTTACCTCCATGCCATCTACATCAATGCGTGCCCGCACGCTAAACTTCTGGCCAAGGAGCCGCAGCCTGGGCACGCAGTAAAGGAGGCGGTCATTGAACTAGGAAGGAAAAGGTTTGGGATGTATGTCCAGATGACCCAGGAGGGCTGTGGGCCAGCTCTCTTTGCTTATAAGACCCCTGAAGCTTTAGTACTGGGGATTCAAAGCAATAGATGGAGAAAACAGCCTAGACAGAGCACAAAGGTCACAAGGGAAGAGCCTAGGCACGAGAGTCACTTCATAGTCGGGTGACCTTGGGCAAGTCACTTCTCTCTCAGTCTTAGTTACATCATCTGTAAAGTACAGGGGAAAACATTGCTAGTATAGATAGTGAAAGTACAATATGTTAATAGAGGAAAGACTATAAGTAGCATAGACAATAGGAAGAAAATAGACGGGGAGGGTAAGAATAGTATGGGAAATGTAGACACTAAAGAACTTATGACACATGGACATGAACTAAAGGGGCAAATGTAGGTGGGAGGGGGTGGGCAGGGTGGAGGGGAGTGAAGAGGGAAAATGGGACAACTGTAATAGCATAACCAATAAAATAAAGAATTAAAAAAATAGAGGAAAGACTTAGTACCAGGACATACAGTCTTGAGTGTGTACCAGGTCAACATGTGTGGGGGGCATGGCCCACCCACAACCCCACACCTGGCACTTACTAATATGAGGTATCGGTCTTGAGTGGTCCCATTCTTTGCTGACAGCTTAAGGATGTGGCCTTCTTTTATGAGCTCTTTAGTTGGACTGACAATGTCTTCCTCACCCCCTAGCAGCTCATAGACTTTTAGCAGCTTGTGCATTCGCTCCTGGTAAGAGACAGTGAGCAAAAGGCAGGTTTGCGGTTCTGGCCTCCCCTCAGATATTCACAAGTTGCAAGCCCCTCCAGGACAGAGGTGGGTGGCCAAGGAATGGCAGGGCTAGGAGAGTCACTCACCATTTTGCGGATGGCAGCATTAGAGTGTTCTGCTGCTGTGGCTATCAGCTCCAGAGACTCTGTGGGCAGAGTGGGAAGGAAGTTGGATGGAGGACTAGCAGAGATGCTCTTGGGAGCATCTTTGCTTTCTGAACACCTCTCCTGGCCTCACTGCACCCTCTCCATTCCAGAAAACAAAGATGTCCATAGAAAAAGCACATAAAATCAGAAACTGTCTCAATTAATGCCACAACAGCAGAATCATAATACAGAAAATAGCTGGCAGCCAATAAAACCCAAGCTTAACAAAATTATTATTACCATTAAAAATAACAACAATAGTAGTTATAAATGTACTTGGAAGGAAACATACCCATGTTTTCACAAGTTGTCTCTGGATGGTGGGACCATGGGTGGTTTTTATTGTCTTTAGATTTCTCTGTGTGTTTCACATTTTTGATACAGAACATGTATTACTTTTATAATCAGAAAGTCATTCAGAGAACAAAAAGATGATCCTATTCTTTGTCTCAGTAATTCTTTTTGTTTTTAGATTTTATTTATTTTAAAGAGAGGAGAAGGGATGGAGAAAGAGAAGGAGAGAAACGTCAATGTGCAGTTGACTCTCATGCGCCCGCCACCAGGGACCTGTTCCACAACCCAGGCATGTGCCCTGACTGGGAATCAAACCAGCAACCCTTTGGTTCGCAGGCCAGCACTCAATCCACTGAGCCACACTAGCCAGGGCTGTCTCAGTAATTCTGATTATAAGAACTATACTAAGAAAATAAGTGTTCTAGGTACAAATGCATTTTGGTTGCAGTAGTATTTATAACAGTGTCAAACTGGAAACAGAAATGGCCAACTGTAGGGGTTCAGCTAAATGAAGTAATGTGTGTTCATATAATGGTCTACTAAACACACTTTACAAATGATGCTTGTATATGGTTTGTCATAATTTGGGAAATGCTCAGAATATTTTAGGAAAAGAAAAGGATACAAATTTGTATATACCAAAAATTCTCAATTTTGCAAATATTCACTGTTAAAAAAAACACCAGAAAGAATATTTTAAAATGTTCCTTGTGCTGATTCTCTGGGGGCTTGTATCACAGGTGATTTTCCCCCCTACTTCTTTCATCTTTCCTTTAATTTCCATATTTTCTATAGTAACCAGGTATTATCAGGAAAAAATTGATATAAATTCCAACACATTTCCATACAGCAACAAATCCTGCCCACCATGCTCGAGGCCCAGCTGCACTGCACCCAACTTGTACTGCAACCCCACTCTTGTCTGTACAGTGCTGGGTTTTCCCACTCAGAAAATACGTCTGTAATGGAGGAGCACAGGTGCTTCTGAAGTGGGTGCATATGGTTGGCAAACTAAGTCTTGCTCTCCTAGGAGGCCCTCCCTCCATGACCAAGTCTTGGTGCTAAAAATCTGTGGCCTCTTTCCCAGATCAGACCTTTCAGGTGCCAGGCTCCAATCTCCAACCTCTCCTCTACTCTAGCTGCCAGAGAGAGCTTTCTTATACATGGCTGGCTGTCACTCCTCTACTCATATGTGCCAATGGCTCCCCTATGCCTATAGGATAAGGACCCAGCCTTTTAGTCTGGCATTCAAGGCCCTTGGTGATCTGGCTTCTGATGACCTTTCCAGTGTTCTCTGCTTGCCTTTCAGCATGTCCTGTCTTGCCTCACCTGGCCAACTGCCACTTAGTCTTTTGGATACAGCTCACCTCCTCCAGTAAGTCTGCCCTGAATTCCCAGGCTGGATTATGACCTTGTCTGGATTCCCACATTCCCCTTAGCTCCACCTTCTGTCCTACTTGTCACACTGCACATTCATTGTATGTTTATATGTCCGCATTTGTATCTCGCAGTACACTAGGAGCCCCTAGGATAGAGTCAAGGTCCCACTACCCTCTCCAGGGCTCCCCAACAGATGCTTTGCATAAATTAGCTTTTTAAATCCTTACAATAACCCTATAAGTATGATTGTGCCGTTTGTCCTACAGAGAAACTAAGACTCAAGAGAGAAGAGGTGGTGGCCTTAGGTTGTTTACCTGGGAGGCAGCAGAGTTGACCTCAGAGCTGGAGCTGCTCTCTCAGTTGCCCTTTCTCCTATACATTCTGCATCTCCTCCATCCCAGGGAAGGGGGCATGCTGGGTGGTAGAGGTAAGGAAGGGGACAAGAAGAAAACTCTGGCAAGCAGTGGGCATATGAGCTCAGGCCTGTGCAGGCTGCTGGACTGACTGGAGGCGTTGCTATTGGGAACTCTGTCTGGAGATGTCTTGTGTGGGAAACAGACTGGCATTTCCAGTGTGTGTAGGCTCTTTCTGGAGGTTCAGTGTGGGGATCTCAGTTCAGGAATTTATTTGGGGGTTTAGTCTAAGGAACACAGTTTGGGGAGATTGGTATAGGAGCTTGGTATGAGGGCTTTGGTGGTACTTGATCTGGGCTTGGCAGTCTGGGACCTTATTTGGGTTCTGTCTTGGGCTCAGGGTAGGCAGCTCAGGCCAGGAGTTCCAGCTGACCTGGCTTGGTAAGCCCAGCCTAGGGTCCAGGGTCAAGACTTCAGTCCGAGAAGCAGAAAGTGGGGGAGTCAGTCTGGGGAACCAGAGATATGATTCAGTGGGGCTCAGACCTGGAAGCACTTTCTGGGGCTCCATCAGAGGGTTTTAGTCTAAGGAGAAAACATAGGGAGGTCAGCTTAAGATCCTGGCCTAGGGAATTTAGTGAGCATATATTGGGCTGACTCTCATTCTGAGAAGCTCAGAAAACTAGACTGGGAAGTTCTTAGAGGCGGGGGAGCCCAGTTAGCCATGCTCATGCTATGAGGTTCCTTCTAGGTACACAGGTAGGGATGAGATTGGTATAAAACAGGAACCTAAATTTGGTAAACTCAATCTGGGGACTGATTTTAGGGGTACTTAGTATAGAGGGTGTTAGCCAGGGCACTCAGCAATAAAAACAGCTAACATTTTTGAGCCTTTACCATGTGCCAGACATTGTAACAAAAGCTTTACCTGGATGATCTCCTTTACTCTCCAGACAACTCTTTGGGGTAGGTATCATTATCGTCACCACTGTACCAGAAAACTGAAGCTGAGAGGCTGAGAGGCTCATCCAGGGACACACAGATGGAAAAAGGGACTGAATCTGGGACTCGGTCTAGGGAGCTACACTGGCAGCTCACTTTAGGGGTCCAATCCAAGGAGTTCATTCAGAGCATTTCAGTTAGGAAATACCATGCTAAGGATCCAGTATGGAAGTAAAATTGCAGAACTCAGTCCTGGAACCTCAATGTGGACATGTCATTCTGTAGAATTCATGGGCTCTGAGTGTAGAAATGAGATGGGAGGCTTCTTGTGGGGACCCTAGTGGCAGTGAGGTGTCCTAGGTTCTCAGTATGGGGCCCAGCCTGGAGACCTCAATCTGCTAGACTTGACCTGTGAATCTCAATCCATAAATCTAAGTCTGGGAGGTAGAAAATGGGGGGGGCTTTGTCTGGGGGAAGTCTGTCTGGGAGTTGAGTCTGAGAAGATCAGATTTGGAGCTTAGCATGGGTAGCTTAATTTGGGGAACTTGGGCTAAGGAAAACACAGTCTGGAGTTTCTGTGTGGAGCTCAGTCTGGGCAGTCAGTTCCAGGGTTCTCTCTGGGGCTCACTGGTCTGGGTCTGTGGTATGGGTCTTGAGTGTAAGTCTTTTGGTCTCAGACTAGAAGTGCCAGTCTGAGGGACAGTACATGGAAGGGTTAATCTTGGGTGCTTGTTTTGGCAATACCCATCTATAGAATGGTGGCCAAGGAGATCAGGCTGGGAGGCTCTTTTGGGGGAATCTCACTCTGGGACGTTAGACTGAGGGCTCTAACTGGGGACTCTAGTCTGGGGATCTCAGTTTAGGAAAACTGGTATGGGGGACCAGTGACTTGGACCTCAGACTGGTTCAGCCTCAGGCTTGGGTTAGAGATGTCAGTCTGTAGGAATTAGGGTGGAAGGCTTTTTCCAGAGATTCAGGATATGTAGCTCATCCTGGCACCTCAGCAGGGGCTCTCATTTGGGGAGAGGAATATGGTACTTAGTTTGCAGATGTTTGTAGAGCTCAGCTATCAAACTCTAGGTTTCTCTCTCTTTCTAGAGGTCCAGGCTTGGTAGGAAAGTGCCCCATCTGGTGGTGTGGAGAGGGCTCACTTTGGGAAGTGGTTACAACTGTCTGCTTCTGACTCTTGTGGCTTCTAGGACCCCACACTTTCCTAGTTTTCCTCCTACCTTTAGGGCTGCTCCTTTCTAAGTCTCCTTTTCTGATTGTACCTCCCTCAGCTTTGTCCTTAGTCCCCCCATCTTCTCCATGTATACTCACTCCCTCGGCGATTGTGTTCAGCCTTATGGCTTTGCATACTGTCTATGCGCCAATGACATGCAGATCTCTCTCCCTGGGATTGTATGCTCATCTTTGGCATGAGTTTAACTGGCAGCTCACTTTGAACAAATCCAAAATCAAACTCCTAAGTGCATCTTAGGAACTATTACCACCAGCCAAAAAATTTGCAAGTCATTCTTGACTCCTTCTCCCAAGCCCACACCCATTCCACCCTGGTTCTTTCAGTGCTACTCCCAAATGCAGCAACTGTGAGCAACATGGGTCTAAACTGCGTGGGTGCACTTACACATGGATTTTATTCAATAAATCCTATAAATGCATTTTCTCTTTCTTATGTGTTTCTTAATGACATTTTCTTTCCTCTAGCTTACTTTATTGTAAAAATACTGTATGTAACACATACAACGTATGTAAATCAACTATCATATGCTATCAGTAAGGCTTCCGGTCAACAGTAGGCTATTTGTTGTTAAGTGTTTGGAGAGTCAAAAGTTATATGTGGATTTCTGACTACATGGGGGTTGGTTCCCCTAATCTGGCATTGTTTAAGTGTCAACTGTATAACATATCTTGAATCTAACCATTTCTTACCACTTTCACTACTACCATCCTAGTCTTGGCCAATTTTTCTTACTTACATTTTTGCAAAAAGGTCTCTAACTGGTGGTGTCTTGGCTCCCTCTCTTGCTCTCTATCAATACCTTCTCATGACCACCCTCTGCATTCAGAATAAAATCCATGTACTGATCTATGCCTTCAACGTCTCACTTCTCTCTCCAATCCTACTTCTGCCATTCTATCCTCACTTGTCATGCTCAGATCACACTGGCCCTCTTGTTGGTCCAGAGACAGAAGCTGCCAACTCCTCCCCTAACTTCTATCTTAGGAACTCTGCACCTGCTGTTGCTTCTGCGTGGAATATGCTCTTCCTGAATCAGTGCTCTTCCCCGATTGACATGTGGCTTACTTCTTGTTATTCAGGTTTGATTCAAATATCTTCTATTCAGAGAGGTCACCCAATCTAGAGTAGGCCCCCCAGTCAGTTACCTCATCCTCTTATTCACTGAATTACATATAGCACCTTTCTAATATCTTCCTGTGTATTTATTACAGTGAGTCCTCGAGGTCATAAATTGGTTCTTGGAACTGTATAGAAATGATGTATAATGAAACCAGTTTTACCATAGGCTAATTGATATAGTTAAGAGTTGAGTTCCTATGGCATCTCATCAATGTTCTAATGAAATGGCACTGAAGGAAATGACATTATTGGAGGACCTGCTGTACTTTTGTTTATTGTCTATCTTTCTGACTAGAATATACACTCCCTGAGATCAAGGGCCTTCTCTGCCTCATTCATCTTCATTTTCCCTGTGCTTAAGGCAATGCACAGAACACAGAGGTGCTCAGTACATAGCTGTTATGGTAAGGAAGGAATAAACTGAAATAAAAGTCTGGGGTGAGAAAGTTGGGGAGAGAGACTCTGGGGAGCACTTTTTGGGGTGTGACACTAGAGGGTGGGTTTTATATTGGAGGAATCAGAATTAAACAGTTTTCTAGTGCTTAAGTGTGGGGAGGTAGTATCTCAGCCTACAAATCTATATCTTGGAGCCAGATAATATCAAATCCAGTCTGGGGTGCTCAGTTTTGGAGAGGTGATTCTGTGGGGCCCTGATCAGACTTGGAGTTTCTTCTGAGAGGTTCATTCTGGGCAGAGGCTGTCAGTTATGGAGTGGAGCTCTAAATGTGGAGGATGGAAAATCAGGGGCTCAATAAGATAAATCTTTCTGGGAAGCTTAGCTGTGGAGATTCAGTTAAGAGGACTTTGCCTGAGGGATCAGTCTGGGTTCTTAGCCTCATGGCTCAATCCCTTTGGGCTTGGGGCAACTTTATTTGAGAACGAGTCTAGGGATCAGCCTTGGGGTCTTGGCCTAGGAAACAGGTGGCTCCCTTTTTGGGATCATTCTGGACATGCCCCTCAAACTCATAGCATTCCTTTAGACTGGGGAACTCCTGACTGTTCTGAGTCATTAGGCAGAGATCTCAACCTGGAGCTTTATCCTTGGGTCTTACTCTAGAGCCTTAATGTGGGCCTTTCAGTCTGCAGATCCTATTCTGGGATTTCAATTATGTGCAATGGAAGGCTGACCCTGTGATATAAGTCTTGGGGTGGGGTTGGGCCCAGGTGTGTGCACTCACTTTGGGCGTCCTTGCTGTCTGGTGAGCCATGGGGCAGCTTTAACAGATAGTCCTTGAGAAGCAGCTCATAGCGTGGGATGCGCTGTACGGGCTCCAGCATGTGGTGCTGCAATGTCAGGTTACCACAGGCTTCCTCCTTCTGTGACAGGCAGAGGCAGAGGGGCTCAGGTCTGGCCACAGAAACCCCCACTGTGTCCCTGAAGACCTCTCCTCCCCAGTCTATCCCATCCATCTTTGCCACTTACCTGCACCTCATGGATGATCACTTTAAACTGGGTGGAGCGCTCTGTCCAGGTGTTGACCAGTTCCACGGCCCGGTCAAAGTTTTTCACATATTCGCCATACATCTTGAGGAAGGGTGCCAACTTTTGCAGGATGTCTCCGATGCGTGGGTATCGGTCCCTGGGGTGGAAGCAGGGGCTAACACAGTTCTGTTGATCCTTGTCCTCCAATCTCTCTCCCACTCCATAGATCTCCAGCCCCAGGCAGAGACCTATGGGGTCTCTTAGTCCTGGAAATCTACCTCTCCACCAGTCTACTTCTTGGAAAACTCTCCTTATATTATCAGCCAATTAAGCTGAGAGGCTCTGCTTGACTGGAAACTATTGCCTGGGCTGCTACCTACCACCGACTCTACCCTGCTCAAGCACCAGGAATTATACTTCTCGGAATACCTGTGCTGGTCTAATTGCTACTTCAAACACTGATTGATTGATTGATTGATTGACTGATTGATTTTTAAGTCTTCACCCAAGGATATGTTTATTGATCATAGAGAGGAAGGGCAAGAGAGAATGACAGAAATATTGATGTGAGAGAGAAACATCAATTGGTTGCCTCTTGTATATGCTCTGATTGGGGATTGAATCTGCAGTCTTTTGGTGTATGGAATGATACTCCAACCAACTGAGCCACCTGGCCAGGGCCATATACTGATTCTGTACCCAGTCCCATGTTGGGTGATTATCGGGACACAAATGAGTCATACTTAGTGGAGCCCTGAAAGGGTAACAGTTTGGTATGGAAGGCACAGTGACCAGGCCTGGCTACGCTCCGCAGGAGTCTCAATTAGCTAGGGGACACACAGGACTGTGCCTGGGCCAGCCTTCAATGGTCACAGTCAGTTGGAAAAGTGCAGGAATTGGCTTCATGCCAGCCCTCTCTGGCCACAGTCTGGTGAGGGGGACATACTTTATCTTATGGGTGTGGGAACTGTAGAGATGATTCTAAGCAGGAAATGACATGGTCTGGCTATTGTTCAGAAAGAACATTCTGGCAGGTGGTGTGGACTCTACAGGATGGATTGAAGAGGAGAGCCTGGAGGCTGGGAGACTGCCTATCACCCCTGTACATCTACCTGAGCCCTCAGCTCAGGCATCTCCTCCTCCCTGGATCCTTTAAGTTTGGTCCATTTGTCTGGATTCCCACAGCCTCCCATTCTGAGCTATCATAGCACTGATAAAAAAAAAATAACAGCTCACATTCATGGAGCACTTATATACTGGGTACTGTTCTATGCTCTCTACATGTATCAGCTAATTTAATCCTTAAAACATTCCTACGAAGTAGGCTATTATTACTACCTTTATTTTATAGGGAAGAAACTGAAGCACAGTAATTTAAGAAACTTAATGTTACAAATGTACAAATGACAGAACTAGAATGTGAAGTCAGCCAATTTGGCTCTTAACCTCATATTCTTAAGGGCTTTGCTATTCTGTAGTAATTTTCTGAGTCCTAGACTGTGTTTCCTTTTAGTTTGGGAGGGCCTAGAAGGCAGATCTTGGGCCTGAGTCTTTCTGTGACAGGTGGTAAGAGAGGAGGGTAGGCAGGAATGAACTTGTGCACACAGCTAGCCTGGGCTCGACAGGCAAATGGATAGGAGGGTGGGCAGCTTAGATGTGGGGCCCCTCACCATTCTTCCATGCGCTTCTCTAGCTCAGGCAGCAGAAATTGCTGGTGGAAGCAATAGATGGAGCAGATGTTAGAGAAGATGCCATGGACAACATCAGCTGGGAAAGAACTGCGGTTCCGAGCTTCTTCCAGCAACCGGGCACAGAACACCTGTGGGGCAGGGCAGGAGTGCTCAGTGCAGCTGAGCCTGGGGCTTGGCTAGGAAAGGGGCCACTTGAAGGTGAGGGCAGTGTTTAGGGGCAGCTTTGTGGACCTTTGGGATCAGCATGGTCTTGAGATTGAGGACAGAGGGAATGGAGTTAGGTTTGCATGTGGGGTTGGATTTCAGGTTGTCAAGGTTAGGACCTGAAGGTAGGCACTGGAACAATGACAAGTCAGGATCAGGGTCAAGGTCAGAATTAGATTCAGGGCCAGAGAGAAGGATGGAATTAGATCTGTTCATTTAGCAAATATTTTTGAGTGCTTACTGTGAGCCGGGCAATGAAGAATGCAGACAAAACTCTCTATCCTTAGGGATTCTAATGAATTTGGAGTCAGGGTTAAAATGAGGTGCAAGGTCTGGTTTACAGCCAGGGGTAAATTCCGGGTCTGGGTCAGAGTTGCAGTCAAGGCTGGTGTACCCTCCTAAGGTTAGGAATGAGGGTTAGTACAAAGATCAAGCTTGAGGTCATAGTCAAAGTTGACTTTGGGGACAGGATGGGGGCAATGTCAGAGAGAAGCCTTGCCACCTCTAGATTCCGGCTCCAATGGTAGAGTTGGGCTCATGCCCTACCACTTCTTTCTTGGTGTCCACCTACCAGGTACTAAGGATTTGAGACCCCTGAGGGGCTATTCACCTGATCCAGGAGATGGAGCCTGGAAACATAGGCCTTCTCAGTTTGCAGGAGCTCATTGGCAATGTGGAACACCTTCTGTTGCACGGTCAACTGGAAAGGAGAAGAGGCACCAGGTGATCCATTATCTTGTACCCTAACAGTCAACCAAGCCCCCAGAATTCTCAGAACAGCTCGAATGCTACTCTAAGTCTAATGCCTCTCAGAGATAACCCTACCTTCCACTTCTAGGCCTATAAATTCCATAGCTTCATCCCTGACTCTCCAGTATATTGTAAAAGCCACCCCTCAATTCAGATGCCATGCACTCCTCCACTAGGCCACTCATTCACCCAGCGATCTGCTCTATTCATTTAGCATAGTGCAGTGATTGGGCATGTGGGTGGGGAAGTCAGACTTCCTGGATTCAAATCCTAGCACTCCCATTCATGAGTTTGCATAAATTAGATAACTGTTCTGTATTTAAGTCTCTTTATCTATATATTCAGATAATAATAGAGCCTAAGTCCATTTGTAACTGAGACAATTAAATGATTTAATATAAATAAAACATAGCAGACTACAGATAAAGTAGTCTAGAAATGTTAGTTATTTATTCACCCACTCAGCTGACTGTCAGGAAAGGCTTGCTAAGTAGCTGGAGTGGAAGGAAAACACAAAAATCTAAAAATGTCTAAAACTCGTTGCCTGTTGGCCTAGTTTCCTATTCATTGGGCATGTATTTGCTGAGACCCTGGCCTTAGCCCCCACATTTAAGTTGGGTTTTGGTGGAGCAGGCATTCTGGCTGTGACCTAACTTCTGCCTATGGCCGAAGGATGCCTTTGGAAGCACTGCTAGGTTGGTAGGGCCAAGAAAGAGGTTCCTGCTGCTGAGTGCCTTCATCCCCAGAGCCTCAGGTTTCTGGGGGACTCTAGCTCTTGTGTCCCTCCAGAGGCAAGCTGTTGAGAAGTCTCCCTGGATGTGAGAGACTTTCCATTTTACAAATAAAGAAATTGAGGCTTGTGGTGGGGGAGCAGAGACTTGCCCAACATCACATAGCTATTAAGTCATGGGATTTTGCAGCTAGAACACGACTTGAAAGATCCCCAACCAGTATGCCCATCTTCAAGTAGAAAAACTGAGACCCAGTCAGTGGTTCTTCAGTGAGTGTAGAACAGTTTTTCAAGTGGGCATTTGGAACTGTGCATGGTCACTTTGGTAGTCATAGTGATGGGTGGTGCAGGGGATTACTACTCAAATTTAGTACTAGGGGACCAGGGAAGCCCGAGGTCCACAGTGGAAACATGCTGTGTTTTGAGAAGTACTGAGCTAGGAGAAGAACCAAGCAGACCAGCCAGGCTCCTGGTTTCTCCACATGGTCCTGCCACTCAGTGAACATGGGTCAGTACCTCCACAGACTCCTGTCTCTCCATCAGGGGCACTGGGATTTCTCTGTCCTTCTCATCCTCCTCCTCGTCGTCTTCCTCCTCCAGGTCACTATCAACCTCCTGGGAGCTGGGCCGGTGGGGGTCAGCCAAAGCAACAGGGACACTGGCCAGGGCAGGGGGCCCAGGGCAGAGGCTGTGGCTGGGGGGCCCATCCTCACTGACGAAGCAGGTCTCCTCACTGTTAGATGGTGAGCTGATGCTGTCAATGCCACTGTCTCGGTTGGGCACCTTCTCACCGTCCCGGGGCCCAGGAGCCAGCAGGAACAGGCAGCGGGAGGCCTCACCCTCGGAGAGTTGGGGCACTGGTGGCTGCAGAGGTGGCTGTGGCAACATGGCTGGCTCTGTGGGACCTGGGCTGGGGCCAGGAGCTGGCCTATCCGAGGCAACAATCACAGGCTCTCTGAGGTGGGTGGTAGACACACATGGAGGCAGGGTGTGAACTTGATTGAGGTCTGTCTTACAACTGTCCTTCCTATCCCAGGTCCACCCTCACCCCTAGGGACCAGACTCACCTTTCAAATTTCTCAATCAGTGAGGATACTGCTGCCGAACTGGGGCTGGCCTCTGCCCTGGGAGCCAGGCCCTTGGCCACTCGGGGGTCTGCAGGCAGCGGACGTGATGGTGGAGGGGGGATGGGCTCAGGTGGAGGGGGCATCCGGGGCATCTGCAGGTAGCTGGGCTTTGGGGGGACTGGAGAGATGGACAGGAAAAAGATGGAGAGGAGATCCCAATGAGCTGGGTTTGGATGAGGCTGTCGTGAGCAAGCAAGCCACAAGCTCTTCCACAAACTCCCAGTCTGCATACATTAGCTCCAAGCCATAGCCTTCTGTCCCTAGACCATGGTGCTTCCTATTCTTCTAACATGCCTTCTCCTCTGCCACTGGCCAATCTTTACCTTCCTTTGTCCCCTCTCCTGGCCCATTTCTCTGCCATACTCTGGAACAACTTACCTTGCGGCTTTGGGCCTGGTGCCCGCTTCAGTGGTGAAGGACGTTGGCTGGGGGTTTCAGTGGGGGGTCCAGGGTCTGAGCGAAGCCTCTGGGGACCTTCTGGATGAGGCTCGATGCTCTGGCCAGGGTCAAGGGACAAACTTTTAACCAGGATCCGGTTTCCCTGGTGCAGCCCTACAGAAAGGGAGAAACTTGGTGTGAAGCAAAGGATGTTACTGCAAAGGGGACTGGAGAGTAGCACATCTTAACAAGTATTTGGGGTGTCTTGCATTTTCCTGAGCCCCTTTTTTAGCCACAGTACCTTTCTGGGAAGCCCCTATCCCAGCCGTTGGATGAGGAGTCAAGCCCAGGGCTCTGGCTGGCAGTTTTCATTAATACACAAGACCTTTGACAACATGACAAGAGTTCTTTGTGATCAGTACATTGATTCCTTGTATGTCACTAGGCATTATTTACTTGGGAGTTTAACCAGGTGGGGGGTGGGAGTGAACACTCTATAGTTTGCTTATGTGTTTACAGGCCTTGTTTATACAGATAAAGTGGGCATGCTGAGCCAAAACCATTTTTTACCCTTTTTCTTAGGGTCCTGAGGACACGTGGACTTCCTTGTCTACAATTTTATATAGCTGAATTTCTGGCAAGTATTAAAATTGTATTTCATTAGAAAAACTTTTGCTTCTTAAAATCCCACATTCTCACTAATCTGAACTACTCTCCTCTACACTCGCACATGCGCGCACGCACACACACACAGAGTTCAGGTCACATGAATAGCTTTAAGACAGCAACAAACTCAGAAAACAGGAGGCCTTTTTACATTGTCCCTCTTGCCTCACTGTGGGCTTCCTGAACCCACCTCTGTCTTTGGTTCTGGAAGAGATGATAATCACACCTGGGAGAGAAGATTTGGTCTGGCTGCAGTAAGGGAACCCCTCTCCTGCCAGGGATAACATGTCCTCAGTGAAGAAGTATGAGGCTCAGGTGGGCTGGGCTGGGCAGAGAGTTGTGGGGGGTCTGAGATGACTGAGAAATCAGTGGAGGTCAGAACAGAGAGGGGAAGGCCTGGATGGCAGGCTGTGGATGAGGGTGACCATCCTGTGGGCAAAAGGGAGCCACAAAAGGCCATCATGCAGGGAAGGATGCAGGCAAACAGGTTTGAGGACAAGAGAGTGAGTGGCAGTCAAGAGCCCCCACCTGCACATGGTGTCAGTTTTGCTGTGCCACAGCCACATGGCCTCTCACAGCCAGAGAGGGTATGTGACCCTGTGACATATACTCTTATACATGAGGGGCAACAAATGGGCCCACTCAGTCAGAGACACATGGTGTTATTTAGTGTTTCATACAACTGCAGAGCCACGTACATTCACATATCAATCACATGCCATCTTGCTCTTGGAAACCTGGTCCTATATAGTCAGAAAGACCCACAGTCACAACCTCACATATTATCATGCAGCCCCATTATCATGCAGCTCACATACTGGTAACCATGTTAATGCACAGTCACAAAGACACAGTCACACAATGCGAGCCTACCATTTCACATTCTCACGCAATAATCACCTAACCATTTATCATCATATACCCACTTATATACTCCTCAAACATGGTTCCTCTAAGTCCCACAAAGATTTGCAGTGTCACTCATACTGTGTTTCACAATTACAGGGCTCACAGTATCACACCAGGTTCACACAGTCACCTGTAAACGGTTCACACAGTCACAAAGACTATAGCCACACAGGGTCATTATCCCATGTCAGATACAACCTCAGCACAAAGTCACACACTACCATGTACCAGAAACACAGAGACATAATCATAGACACATGGCATAACTACTCTGTCATACACATGAAACAAGCATGTCCTTGATATCCCTGGCTCTTAGGGGCTCAGTCACACACACACACACACACACACACACACACACACACACACACGACACTTGCCTCCTGGTCTAGTCAGTCACATGGCCTCTGTTACAAAAACACAGCTAAACACATACACAAACACCATACAGGGTCACACAGGCAAAAAAAAAAAAGAGAGAGAGAGAGAGATTTGTAGGGAGATTTAGGTCTCCCAGTCCTAGAGGGAAGGAGAAGCCCAACCCCCAGGGTTCCGGCAGCTTCCCTGAGTCCCTGACACCACACTGGCCACACTCTAGCCAGATAGGCCTCAGGGGTCTTGGTCATGGTTCCCTCCCAGTCCTGAAGGAACATGGTGCCCCAGCCCCAAATTGAGCCCTCTTCCCCGACTCTGTACCTTGCTTTGGGTGTAGTTTCCTCACTTCCTTTCCCACCTGAGCAGGCAGGGCTCTGGCTGGGAGGGTGGAGGTGTTCCTCTCAGCTTAGCTGGGCTGCTCACTCTGCCCTGCTCAGCACATCCTGGCCTGGTCCTGCCCTGCCCTCCCCCCTGGGTGTGGGGTTGAGGAGGATGAATCACCTGGAGGGTGGCACATGCAGAAACATAGTTGGAGAGACACATGGCCAGAGAAATGAAAGACATAGAATAGCTGACATGGCCAGCGATCCAGGGAATAAAAACAGACACTCCTTCATGCAGAGACCCTGCTCAGAGATACACACGTACGTGTTGGGGTCCCAGGTGCTCCTTGTTTGCCTCCTCAGGCCTGGGGGAACTGACCTGGCCCTGTTTCCGTGCCTTAGAGCAGGCAGGCTTCCCTGGAAAAGTCCTGCCCACCCAGTCTGTACAGGGCAGCAGGGTCCTTGGCTGGGCCTTCTCTTCCTTTGCTTCAGTGCTCGTTCTGGGGATAGGGTGACAATGGCTCTGCTGGGTCCCACCTCTGTTCCCTCCTCACCCACCTCACCTGGGAGTCCACAGGTGGATCTGCCTCACCTTTCTTCCTGCCTCTGTGCAGGCAGCCCTGCAGAATGGGAAGCTGAATGACATTCATATATTCTGGGATATCTTGGGTCCCTGTGTGACAGGGGCAGGGATTTTTCAGCTCAATTTCTAATGAGGGGATGAAGACAAAGAGAGAGGCAATGTATTGCCCGAGATCTCACAGTAAGTCAATGGCAGACTTTCAGGAGATTGTCCCTGGACTGGACTCCTTTCTTAACCATGTTCTCCAAGGGAAGTCTGGAAACAAGGGGAACCAGGAGAAGCAGGAGTGGACCTCAGTGCTTCAGAAAGTGGTGAGCTGCAGTGTGGCTAGGAAGAGCAATGACCCCAAGCCTTCCCACGGAGATGAACAACATGGTTCCAGTTCAGGAGCCTAGGCCTGGTCAAGAATGAGTAGGGGCCACTGAGGTAAAGAAGGTTCAAGATCCTTCCCTCTATTTCAGTGCCCCCCTCCCTGTCCCTCTGCCTACATTGCCCTGTCTTCTATGTTTTCCCTCAGTAGAGCCCTTGGCCCCAGGTCTTGCTCCCTCCAGGTGGCAGCATGAACCTTCAGCTCAGGTCATGCCACTTACCTGCACAATAACCTTCTGTGACTCTCATGGGGAAAATAGGAACTTCTCAGCTAGGCCTCTGTGGCCCCCCATGACCTGCTGGACTTTCTGGTTTTGCTTGGGTTCATTTAATCCCCCAAATATTGCTGAGCTTTCTTTGCTCTGAGCCTGGTAGACTCTGTGCTGGGGAGTATAAACTCCCATCCCTGCTCTCTGGGAGCTCCTGGGGAGGTCCTCCCCTTCCTAGATACCACAGCCCTTCCCACTGCCCCATCTCCTTCCCACCAGGCTACAGCCTGCATTGGTTTTCTCCAGCCCATTTTTTTTTTGTGGTTGATAACAGTCTCTCACACACATAAGCATGTGCACATCTACACACCTGATAATGTCCTCCACTAGGACTGTCCCCCACCACTGGGGTCACCAAAGTCCCCAGTGCTCTCTGGAGTAGAGGCCACAAAGGACCCCCACCCCATCCCACCCCCATAAAGTCACACTACTAAACCTCATAACACTTTGTGAAAATATACCCAGACATACACCAACTCTGAAGTCCTGGAAGACCTAGAGAGAACCTCTTGGCACAATGCACACACACACAGCCACTACTACAACTAGGGCATCTCTCTTCATCCATGGGAAGCACACCCTGGGCACTGCCCCCAGCACTGCCATAGGGTGCAGGTATGGCTTTATACCCTGAAAGAAGAAGAAAAAAAGATAAAAAATATAAACAATAAAATGGCAATAGCCTTGGCTGGTGTGGCTCAGTGGATGGAGCACTGGCCTGTGAACCAAAATAGCACTGGTTTGATTCCCAGTCAAGGCACATGCCTGGGTTATGGGCCAGGTCCCCAGTTGGAGGCATGCGGGAAGCAACTGATCGATGTTTCTCTCACACATTGATGTTTCTCTTCCTCCCTTCTCCTCTCTCTAAAACTAAAAATAAATAAAGTAAAAAAAAAAGGTGAAGGAGCTAAGAAGTACAAATTGGTAGTTACAAAATAGTCATGGGGATATAAAGTGCAGTACAGGGAATATAGTCAATAATATTCTAATAGTATGTGTAGCGTCAGATGGGTATGAGATTTATCAGGATGATCACTTAGTAAGTTATGTAATGTCTAATTAGTGAAACTAATATAATAATGTATGTCAACTGTAATTGAAAAATAAAAAATTATTAAATGGCAAATGATGTACACACACACAACCACCACTGCCACTAGGGAGGGCATCTCTCCTCTTCCACTAGAAGCACACCTGGAGCACTGACCCCAGCACTACTATGGGGTGGAGGTGCATGTTTACACCCTGACACGCCCTCAGCGGGCCAGAGGGCAATCTTGACCCTGACCTTCAGTGAGTTCCCAGTCTCAAAGACAAGAGACTCTCATTCAGGAGCTCAGTGTGGCTCAGTAAGTGCAAGGGAGTCAGCGTGTCAGGGCCTAGGGAAGCTCAAGGGAGGGAGAGACAGCCATAGGTTGGCTAGATAAAATACAGGCTACCCAGTTAAATTTGAATTTCAGAAAAACAATGAATAATTTCTTAGTATAAGCATGTCTCATGCATACTTATACTAAAAACTTACTATGCTATACTAAAAATTATATCTGAAATTCAAATCTAACACTACTTTTTTTGGGGTGAATTCCAGCAACCCTAGTAAATGAGGGCTTCGAGTGAATGAAGCAGAGCCAGGTTTTCAAGGTGGCACTTGGGAGCCAGGGCCCCCTGGACATTTGTCCACTTAAGCCCCAGGCAAGCTGTGGGCTCTTTGCTATTACCCTGCACTGTGTGCTTCTGAATCCTCACGAGGGTGACATTTATTTTAGGGATAACCTTGATTCTGGTCTTATTTATTAAAAAATAAAGTTAATAGCCCTGGGTTGCTCAGTTGGTTGGAGCATTGTTCTGTAAACCAAAAGGTTTCAGGTTTAATCCCCAGTTGGGGAGCATATGGAGACAACTGATTGATGTTTCTCTCTCATATCAATGTTTCTCCCTCCCTCCCTCCTCCTCTCTCTAAAATCAAGAAACATATTCTTGGGTGAGGATTAAAACACAAAATGAAACATAAATAAAGTCAATAATTAAAAACCTGTGGTACTTGGCTATTCGAAAGATGAATGGAGAGATCACAGTCACTGACCGCACTGCCTGGGTTAAGATGTTGCAGCACCTTCATTAGGAATTGCTGGATCGGGAGTCACACAGATGGCAGTTCAATCCCAACACCCCTACTTACTACCTGTGTGACCCTGGGCAAACCTCTCCAGCTATCTGAGTGGCACTTTCCTTGTCTGGCAAATAGGGTAATAATCACAGCTACCTGGTTTTGGGAGTACATGAGACAATGAAGGGAAAGGGCATAGGTGTCCCCCCCATCCGCAGAGCAATGTGGGTTAAATTTGAAAGCCAGCAGAACTGCGTATCCACAAAGACATGAAACTACTCACACAGATACACTCACACAGATATGTAAACCCACAGGCCACAACCCAACACGAAGCCATTGACACTGAGAAACACAAACAAACCACCCAGAGACCGACACTGAATGCAGTCCCACTGTCCACCAATGGCTCCTCACATCGGGATTCCTACTAGAGTCAGGTGGCAGTGAAAAGACAATGCTGCCTCATCTCCTCCTCCCCCACCACCCCTGTTCAAATTCAGTCCAAGCTGTAAACCCTACAAAATTGTGAAAGTAGTATTAAAAAGACAACAAAATTTTTGAATTTTCCCATGAAGCCTTATTGTTATTGAAATAGCAAGATCATTCCAAAAATTGTTTCTGGTTGCTGCAAGTCCCTGCTTGGTAGGCACCCTGAGCACATGCTTCTGGGCTTATTGGCAGAGCAGGTCTACCCTGTAACTGAGTTTGAGGACAAGGACTCCTCTGGTGGCCCATTATTCCCAAGGGAAACAGCCCTTGCTTCTCCCTCAGCTCTTTCTGGTAATTTCAGCTCCCAGCTTTTCCCCTCCCCACCAAGAAGCACCCCCTCTCTTTTTTTCCCAGCTGTAGGCTTGGCTTAATCTCAAGACAGCTAATAGGGCCTCAGACTGGACCTCAGCCAGGCCATTAACTTCCTGAGTGATCTGGGGAGTCACTTCACAGCTCCGGACCCCAATTTCTCCATTTGCAAAATAAAGACAATGCATGTGCTCCTCCTCAGTGTGAGGAGGTGGTGAGATGCTAGTGTGCGATGAAGCCGGTCCCAGCACTCAGGCCTCCTGATCCCCAGTGCATGCCCAAATCTCTGCTTCTTCAGGCTAAGAGGTAGGCCCCAGGGACTGCTGGAATTCCTGGGGGTGGGGTGGGGTTGGGAAAAGGGAACAGAGGGTGTGGAGAAGAAAGAACAACAGCAAATAAAAAAGTGCCTTTTGGGAAGCCAGCTCTATGGGGGGCAGGGGAGTCCCTCAGCTTGATGAAGAAAAGAAGGGATAAAGGCATAACTCCTCCACCTCTTCCCACCTGCCCTTTGAACATGAGGTCCAGTCCAGCTGCACCATTACACCTTTGTAGCTGGACTGCTCCCAGGCCTTGCTTGACCTGGCAGATGTTCTCTGAAAGTTCAAACGGCAAGCTCTGTCAAGTCTGAAAAGTGCAGAGGTACCCTGTGGGTAGCTGAAAGGTTCCTTCCCTGAAGCGGACTAGTTTTCTGAAACATAAGGACTCTGCAGAAAAATGAAGCCACCTTCTATAGAGTGAAGGCACTTTTGGAAAGTGGGAGCCATTCTGGCAAGTAAGAAGCTGCCCAGAGTGTTCCCTCCTGCAAAATGGAGAAATTTTCTTTAAGATGGAGGTCTCTTTGATAAAGAGAAGGTACCTTCTGTAAAGGGAAGAAGTTTCTACAAAATGGAGGCACTTTCTTCAAAGTAGGGGGACATTCTGTAAAGTGAGGAAGAGTTCTATAAAGGCCCTTTTGTAAAATGGATGACCTATTTGTAAATAAAAGACTCCTTGACAAAATAGAAGAGTGTTTTATAAAACGGAGGAACTCATTTTTGCAAAGTGAGACACCTTCTGTAAAATGAGGGATGTTTCTGTAGAGTGTGGACCCTTGTGTAAAGTGAGGACCCTTCTGTCAAATAGGACAGTAAGGCAAGAGGGAACAGTGAGGATTAGGGTTAACTGGAGAGCACATGCCTTTCCTAAAATATGCACTGCAGCTCCTCCCCTCCGTCTAATTGTTGCATTGAAGTAAAAGGGCCCTGTATTTATTTTCAGATCTTCCAATATTTTGAGAGAATGAGAAATCCAGAATTTAATGTGAAATCCCCCAATTAAAAAAAAAAAAACAGTGAATAGACCAAATGGAACACGTGAGTCACAATCCACTTGTAGGCCACTATTTTGCAATAACCTAATCAGATGGTCCTTAAAGCCCCTTCCACCTCTGCCATTTTACCTCTTGTCCTATCTCATGTGCTGTACCTCTTGGGTGGCAGCCTTGGAGGCCCCCTCTTCCATCCCCTGGAAGACCCAGTCTCCTCTGGATCAGAGAAAGCCCAGGGAGGTAGCTCATGTAATACTTGTCAGCAGTTTCCTGAACTAGAATCTGCCTTTTGTTCTATCTGGTCCATTTCACAGTCTGCCCTGGGCAGGACACCTGGAGAGGAGAGCAGGAGATTACAAGAACTTTCAGAACTCTCTGGAACTTAAGGTGTTCACTTTTTAATGGAGAATATAAGGTATGGGGATTCCACTGTTTATTGAGCACCTACTCTGGGCCAGGCATTGTGTTGATGCTTCCCTGTATGGCATCCTGCTGACAAGCCTGTGTGCTCTTAGCTCCATTTTACGGATAACAAAACTGAGGCACAGAGAAGCAAAATCAATGGCCTGAGGATACACAGCTAGAGTGGGTCAGCTGAGACTTGATCCCAGGTATGCCTGTGCCCAGAGTCACAATGCAGTACATCCTCAGTCAATGTTTGCTGAGTTGGGGGGGGATTACATTGGGGGATGGGGAGATGACTTTCTAAAGGAGGTGGTTTTTTAATTCAGCTGTTCAGGATGGGTGTTTTTACAGATATGGACAGACTGAGCATGGTCTCGCAGGCAAGGGAAAAAAAGTGAGCAAAGGTGTGAACACTAGACATGGGGAAGTAAACGGTGTGTCTGAGGGCAGTGAACAAATAGCCTGGACTTGCAAGAAGTTTCCACAGCAGGAAGGGTCAGGAAAGGCCAAAAGACAGGCAGGCACCGTCTCCCACACACATTGACCACCACCACCAAGATATTAGGGAGTATACAGAGATAGACTACAGCACAGACACACACACACATACGCAATATCTACATACGAAGGTGTATCTAGAAGCCTCCAGGGGCTTAGACAGAGCCGAGGTGACACACACCTAGGCATACAGGCACATACAACATATACAGACTCGAAGACACACATGGATATACAGACACGCTCAAACACACACAGGGACGAACAAACAAGAACATGAAGGTATAAAAAAACCTGACCCACAGGGAAAAAGACAGCCAGGCAGCCAGGCACATGTGTGCGTTCATGCACACACATGCACACACCATACAAACACAAGGGTATACAGGCAGCCCTTCCCGCTTCTGGATGCTTGATTGCCTTGAGGGCCGGGCTACCTCCTCCCTGTGTCTCTGAACCTAAGGCCAGAGAAGGATGGGGGTAGTTGCTCCACCCCCGGGAGGGGCTGGGGACTTCAGAGGACAGGAAGGGAAGGGAGTGGAGCTGCAGCTGGGAGCACTAGGGGCAGTAATTATCCAGTGCTGGGACTGCCACGCTGGCTGGGATTTCCCTCCGGGTGAGGACAAAGCCACTATGGGATGGCTCCTGTGACCCCTGCTGTGTGTGACCTCAGGGGTGTGTGTGACTTGCTGTGTGTGACCCCAACACCCACCCATCTCCCTTCCTCTCTCACCAGAGGCCTGGTCAAAATAAAGGGTTGGTGAAGCAGAGATTATGAAGGAAAGAGAGAGACACTGGGACAAAGACAAGGAGGGAGAAGACAGGAAGGGAGACGGAGACAGTCAGAGATGCAGGCCAACAGAGGCAAGGGGTAGGGACCAAAAGGGCAGGGCCATTTGTTGCACATGGCTACAGTGTGCCATGATGAGTGCTAAGGGCTTTACCTGTGGTATTTATTTCTTACAACGACCCTGGGTAGTGAGATGATGACCCCATTTTCTAGATGAGAAAACTGAGGCTCAGAGAGGTGAGGTGACTGGCCCGAGATCACATGAAGCTAGAAAGTGTCAGGGCTGGATCTGGGGGGCTCTCACCACTGCCTGACCCTGCCAGAGCCATGAGGTACAGAGATTTCTAAAGGCATTCTCCGGAGACAGCAGTCAGAAGATCTGTAGGCTGGAGCCCCTAAGAGATGCACAGTGAGAGACCCACACCCTCCCTGCCAGCTCCCGGCAGCCCCAGGGTTGGGGGGAGGGGCTGTGTCCACACCTGGAACACATTAGGCGGGGAGGCCCCGCCTAGGGGAGCCTGCTGAAGCTGCAGGGGGAGCAGGGAAGGTGAAGGTAAAGGCGAAGCCGGTGATGTGGGCGGCGGTGCAGGCCTAGGAGGCCCAGAGGAAGGGCTTCTATGCCAGCTGCAGCTCCTTGGGGCCAGCCCTGCCAGTCCTGCCTTTCCCGCTTTCTCCAGGCCCCTTCCGTCCATGACTTAACCCCTTCCATGCACAGGCCATGGGGAAGGGCCTCGAAGGCTAGAAGCTTCCAGCACTGGGCAGAACCCGCTGCTCCCTCCCTCTCCGGGCCTCAGTCACACACCTGTGCCCTTCGCACCCCTCCCTGCCTTACTCTGGGGCCGGCATGGGCACAGCTGATGCCTATTGGACACCTAGATGCCCTGTCTTCAGGCTCCTCAGTGTCTGCACCCTAAACCACACCCCTACCTCAGCCCCTGGATGGCTTCTCTTCCTGCCTCCCCCGTCTAGGAATGGCACCTCCATCCACCCAGCTCCCCAAGGCAGAGACTGGGCTTACTCCACCACTCCTCCCTTCAACTCAACTCACACATCCAGCCAGACCCCCAATCCTGCACACTCGACTTCTTAGTAGCTCTACAATCCATACCATTTTTTTTCTATTCCAGCCTAACTGGTTTCCCTACCATCCTTGGAGCCCTCTACAAGGCACTCTCAACACCACAACCAGCTTGTGAAAACACAGTCCCCTTCAATTCCTGCAGCCCTGTGAAGGGCTCCCTTTGCTTTGGCTCCAGGGTGAACTCCAAACTCCTGAACATGGGGACAAGTAAGGCCCAGCTCAGGAACACTTCCCCACCCCCACCCTCCAGCCACAATGGCCTCTTGTCTGTTCCTCGAAAGTGCTCTCTTCCGCCTGGGGCTTTGGCACATGTCGTTCTAGTGCCCCGAATGGCTTTTCTGCTTCTCCTTACCTCCAGACCCCTGTTTTTCCTTCAGGTCTCAATGCAAGTGTCCTCATTTCCTTACCCGCCCCCTCCTCATATGTTCCTGCAGCATTTGCACTTGGACTTGGCTGTCTCCCCTGCTAGAAAGGAGCTCCACTAGGAGAGGGATTGTGCCTGCCTCAGTGCCCATCCATTACTTCTCCCAGGGCCAAGCAAATACTAGGTACTCGATAAACATTTGTTAAATGAAGAAATACCCTCCTTTCTCCCATCTCTCATTCTTTTCGTTTTTAATCCTCACCTGAGGACATACTTATTGATTTTAGAGAGAGGGAAAGGGACAGAGAGAGAAGGACAGGGAGAGAAACATTGATATGAGAAACCACACGCAACCCAGGCCTGTGCCCTGACTGGGAATCTAGCCTGCGACCTTTCTGCTTACAGTTTATTGGACAAAGCTGCAACCAAGCCACACCAGCCAGGACCCCTCTGCCACTCTTGCTGGAGTGTTAACCAATTATTTATTGACACTCTATTATGCCAGATAAATGGGATGCATGACGTACAATGGGGAAACTAAGGCCCTGTGGGGAGAAAGGAAGCCTCAGTGAATCAATGGCAGAGCGAGGAGGGCTTTTTCCGCTGCTGTGCTGCAGCTTTGTCTCCAGCTCTGTGTGTGTTTCAAGGCACCTTTTGGAGGTGTGATAACCTTCTAGGTCTAAAGAACTGGGTAATGGAGACTGGAGAGGCTGAACTCACTGATCCAAGGATATCTGCTCTCACCAGATGAGGGAATTTAACTCTGTGGGGTTGGCCAATGGCAGATCGTGTGTGCTTCCTGCCCTCCATCCAGACAGGTCTTAGCCCCACCCTGCCAGCGTCTGGCCAGCTCCACATCTGCCTAAGGCATTTAGCTAACTGGCCCCCGGAAAGGCATGGTTTGAGTCAGTCTGGGGAACTGTTAGCTGCTACTCCCCCTTGAGGCACCAGGTAGCACCAGCTGGGCCCTGACCCAGGCACAGATGCACCTAGGAATGGGGGTGCCAACCATCTGCAACTTGGAAACTTCAATTCTTTTAGTACTGCCTGGGGAAGTTCTTTTCCCAGCTTCCCAGAGTCTTTACATTTTGTTGTGTTTGTCTAGAAGGCCCCAGCTGACTAAAAACCAAATTTAGGTCTTTTCTCTGACACTCCCCTGAAATCTCAAACTGCTGCTCTCCAAAAAATACCCAGCAGAGTTTCCTCCTGTTATGAGTCCCCTCTTGTCCTTACCTTGAACAGCCTCCCTCTATGGCCTCTCAGGATGCCCTCAACAGGTAGAGCATCTAGGGAGCCACGAGAATTTACTTTATCAATGTGTGACTTGGTTTCCAGGAGTACTCCCTCAGTTCTTTGCAATAGTCACTACCCTGGCTGTATGTGAAATGGGTCTCTTCTTTATGAAAATATCCTTTAAAAACTGCCCCCAAGGCATTTCTAAGGCAAAGCATGGGCAGGTAATGAACGATCCATCCAAGCAAGGGTGACTGCTACCTCGCTATCCAAGTCTTCGAGGATAGGACTGGCTCCCAGAACCATGCAAGCTCTCCCTATGATTTGCTGCGTGGTCCACAGCATGTGTGGGTGGTGAGAGCTCCCAACGTCTCTGACCAACACCTCTTTTCTGAACTTTCCAACCCTACTGGCCACCTCCACCTGGATGTCCCCCACCATGCCTCTCAAACTCAACATGTCTCAAATACAACTCAGTATCTTTCCCCAAATCTGCTCCTTCTCTTACATGTAGATGGCCCCTCTACTACCCATCAGACTGATTCCGGACTTCTCCCTCTTCCTTGGCCTCTATATCCAAGCCACCACACCTAGGCCCACCCATGTTAGCACCTAAACATCTCTCAGATATTACCCTCCTCAGCTACCACTGCTGAGATCAAAGCTACCATTACCTCTTGTTGAGATGACTGCAATCCCCCACAACTTGTCACCCTGGTCCCATTCTTCCACCCCTACCATCCACTCTCCACATGCAGCTATCAGGATCTCTCAAACACTCACATCTGATCATGTCATTCCCCTGCTTAATAAACCCTTCAAGGGTTCCCCATTGCTCTTGACATGAAGCCCCTTTGCCAGCCTTCTCTCTCCACTCCTCCCAGTGCTAGCCTCAGTCCCCAGGATGCCCCGTGTCTCAGTGCCTTAGCTCCCACCAAACTTCCTACCTAAACTGTCCTCCATGTTTCTCTTAGTTCTACAAACCTAGCTGACACCCCCGCCCCCAGAGCCCTTCTTTAGGACTAGTCTCTGTTCTGGGCACTGCTGATGCCAGGACTTCCTCTGCCTAGAGTCCCAGAACCACAACCACCTTCCAGCTTGATCTGCCAAATGGTAGCCATTCATGAGAGCTGGGCATAGAGTGTAAACTGAGGCAGCCAGTGTTTGTGTGTATGCAGGTTAGGGACTGATTCACTTTCTGTAGCTTAGATCCCATGCCTCTTTTTGGGGTTGAGAGTGAGTGAGGCCCACAAAGGGCCCCAGGGAGAGGGCCTTGGAGGGGAGCCCAATGCATTCTCTGGGTCTTAATGATACTGACTCACTGTAGGACCATGGGTAAACTACCTCTCAGAGCCTCCAGTACTCCAACTGGGAAATGGGCTTGACCAGTGTTTCCTACTCTAGGCTGTACATCAGAATCACCCTAGGAGCTTTGAAAATATATTCCTGGGCTGCAACTCCAAGATTCTGGAGCTCTGGGGTGGAGTCTGGGAATCACATTTATTTTTTCAAAGTCAACAAGTGATTCTGATGCTCACCCAGTTTGGGAAACCTAGAACCAGAAGGTGTCTAGGGCTTTTCCAGTTCCAAATCTAACTCCTGCAGTTTCTGAGAATGCCCCCAGCTCCAAATCAGAAGGAGCCAGCCCCTGCTGCTGCACCCTTCAACTGGCTCAGTCCTTCCGCTGCCCATGAAAAAACATCAGGTGCAACTCTTTTTTTGGACTGGTAGGGTCAGACCCAAAGCACCCCTTCACCTAACATCTGGAAGGATATTCTAGGCCTCAACTCTGAGGAATTGGGTAGGGTTCCCCAAAAATCTGTGTGAGCAAGCCTACACCAAGAAGTCCTTTCTGACTCCCTCAAAGCCCTCTCTGGCATCTCACTGCATTATCTCAGTAACCCAGTGAGGCCGTAGGCTTTCTCATTCTGGGAAATGGGCACATAAATGATTGCCCCCACCACACCAGGAATCAGGGTAACTAAAAGAGAAAGCATTTTGAATCAATTCAAGGCTCTTTACATGGATAAGATATAAATATTTTAAAGAGCCCCTCTGCCCAGGTTGGGCCACTTGGTCCTAAGGATGACAATTCAATAAAGGTCTCAGTAGTCTGAGAGAGGAAGTCGGCAGGCACACAGAAGTCTTTCCATGTGGACTAAAATGGTTTCAATACTTGAAGCTCAGGTCTCTCTCTCTCTCTGTCACACACACACACACACACACACACACACACACACACACCCCTTATAACCACCAACCCTGCCCTCTCCAGGCCAATTATAGGCGAGTGCTGTGGAGAGAGAAGCAAGTCACTTGTGCCTACTCCTGGGCTGGCTGGGCAGTGGGGGAGGCAGGCCTCTCATGCCCCATGCTGCTGTGAATCACATGGCCCAGCACCCGCCTTGCCAGGCCTGAGTAATTCCTTCACCTCCTCTTCAGAAGGTTTTTCTCTTATATATTTTTGAAAATTATTTCATTCTGCAGGCTTTGCAACCAGTATCTCATAGATGCCTCATGGCATTCTCTAGATGAAGAAATTGAGGCTCAGACAAAGGAAATCACTCACCCAGGGTCACACAGTGAGTCAGTTATGAATGGCTGGATGGGAGGCCAGATCTTTCCCTGACAACCTTCTTAGTCCTAATCCTCATCTTGGAGTTAAAAAAAAGAAAAGGACAACCACCAATTACATAGGCAGGGACTCCATTGGGAAAAGGATCCTGGAAACTTTTTCAGGGAGGAGGGGAGTGGTTCAGGGTGGGTATTGTAATGGGTAATTGGGAAGGATTGGTGGAGTGGAAAGGCAATTCAGAATTAGCACCATGTACTGATCAGAGCCCAGGGACCAGTGCTGTAGACGCTGCCTAGCTACTGAGCTGCAGACTAAAAGTGTTTGGAGGGTAGGAATTCAGTTATCCTTCTCTTAGACTATATATAGTTACTGAGGGTCTACCATGTACTCCCTTTGAATTTGTTCAGTCATCTGTTCAACCAGGATTTATTGAGCACCTACTGTGTGCCAGGCACTGCACTAGTCTTGGGGATACAAGAATGAACAAAGCAGATCCAATCCCCTTGCCCTCATGGAGCTCGCATTCTAGTGGAGGGAGATGAGATGGGCAATAAACCAGAAGACACATATAATGAGATCAGTATAGACTGTACAAAGTACAAGGATGGTAGCACACTGGCAACTGCAATGGAGACTCACAAGTGGCCCTACTTAAAGTGGTCAGGGAAGGTCTCTTGGAGGAGGTGACATCTGAGCTGAGACCTGAAAGATGAGGAACAAGCCAGGTGGACAGCAGGGGGCAGAGCTGCCAGGCATAGTGGAAAAGCAGATGCAAAGGTCCTGAGGTGGGATGTGGCATGTTTTGGGATCTGAAAGCAGGTGCTGTAATAAAGTGGATGAATCTGCTCCACATAGTGTCTATCTGGGGAGTTTGGAAAATGGTAGGAGCAACATGTAGGTCAGGAGGTTAAAGGCCTGTTGTCAGCAGGATATCTCTAAACCGTACTGAGCGAACCCCTGAAAACTACCAGAGGTTCTATGACTAGCCAAGGTTATAACAACAGCAAAGGATCCATCTTGTTTGCATTTTATGCTTCACTACTGCTACCTGGTGCTGGGCTACAGTACCAAAAACCTGTGGAGCCTGGGATGTGAGCCCTGAGGGCCCCCAGAGGCTTAACAGCTCCTTCAGTGTAGCCCAGTAGACATGCACTGCTCTTTATGGCTACTAAGCTCAGGTTGACCTAGGGGGATGTCCGCAGATTGGGAAGGCCCTGCTGGGCTCCTCAGACACTCAGGTCTGTGCAGTGCAAAGGCCTCTCCAAGCAGTAGTCTGTAACCTGACCAAGAGCTGCTCCATCTCTGCAAACCCAAGTTCAAGCATTCTGATTTCTCCTCACAACCATGTAGCCATGTAGCTCTCCAGTTCTGCTACAACTGGCTTCTACCTGGCCTGACCATTCCGCCGTCTCCCTACCCACCAGCCCCTCCAGCCTTCCCAAGGCTCACTTCCACCTTTCTCTCTCATCAGCACCTTCTATTCCATCCTTCCCTTGTTCTCCTCCTACACACACCTGGCAAAACCCCAACCTTGGATCAATTCACCATCCTTCTTTTTTTTCCACTCTTACTCCAGAGCTGATGAACAGTACAGGAGAAAATCACATAAGCAGAAGCCTTGGCATTACTTTCATGGTCTCCAACCTCATTTTGGGGGAAGCAGAAAGACCACAGACTTTGGATTCAAATAGATTGGGTTTTGAATCCTGACTCCATACTAGCTGTGTGACCTTGGATAAGATAGTTAACTTCTCTGAGCCTCAGTTTCCTCCCCTACAAATGGGGCTAATGATACCTGCTTCACAGGAGGCTCCTGAAGATTAAATGAGAACCCGTGTAAAGCACCCAGCCCAGTGCCTGGCACAATGTAGGCACTTGGCAAATGGGGGGCTCCTTTTCTCCTATTCCCCCAGACAAACCCTGTTTCGCCAACCAAATCCCCCTTACTGCCTTGCAGTCTTGTCCCTTTTTCTTGGAGTGTTCGCTCTCCCATTAGCCTCATCAGATAGAAGGGGGTTGGAGGGGATGAGGGGGCACAGAGGATAGAGAAAAGACGGGGGACAGAGGTTGAAAGGACTGGATGAAGGCCTAGGAAACAGGGAAGGGGTTGGAGGTTGAGAAGATTCAAATGGCTGGGGTGGAGGGGCCCCGAGGTGGAGCTCGGAGAACCCGAGAACAAGAACCCTTTCCTAATACCAGGCCCGTGGCCGAGCTCCCATGCTCTCTCTCAATCACTCACCAGGCCGGGGCTGTGAGCCCTCCAGGTGGTAGGAGAAGCGCAGGGCCCGGTGGTGCTGTGGACTGGGGCCGCAAGGCAAGACCCGGGGGCCTGGAGTAGCGCCGAGGGTGGCGTCCGAGGGGCCGACAAACTGGGGATCTTGGGGTCCGCCGAGAGCCAAGCCTGAGTCCCTAGGCACCGGCAGTCCCGGCTCCAAGACTCCAGGGTCCGAGTCGGCACAGGCCGGTGGAGCGGCGCCGGAGGGGTTCACGGTCGGGTGTTCGGGCTCAGAAGGCCCGGCGACCCCCAAGGCTCGGTGGCCATGCATGGTCCGGGCCTGGGCGCGGGGCCCGGGCTCCCCGCTTGGCTCCAGCTCCTGGGGTGGAGGCGCGGGCGGAGGAGGCCCGGCGCCCGGCAAAGCAGCGGCTTCAGGCTCGGGGGGCGGGGCTGCGGGCTCGGCCCCACTTCGGAGCCTCGAGTCCCCGGCCCGGGCCAGCAGCCGTGGCAGTGGTGGCAGTACCAGCAGCAGCCGCCGCCACCGCCGCTGCCGTGCCAGGCATCGCCGGCCCGGGCCCCGCGCGGGGAGTGGGCTCAGCGGGGCCGGGGGCCCGCTGGGGAGCGCTGTCTATGCAGCAGCGGCCGGGTGAGGGTCGGGGGCTGCGCTGGGCTCGGGCTCTCCCACAGGCGGCTAGCCACTTCCGAGGCCCCAGGGCGAGTCGGTCTGTTCGGAGAGCGGGGTCTCTTCTTTCTCCTGGAATGGGAATCGATCTGGGTTCCCCAGGCTGGTCGGAAAGGGTTCTTCCTCCCGCCGCAGCGGAGACTGGGGGGCGGAGGGGAGGGCAGAGGAGGGGAGGGAGGGAGAAGAGGACGGCTGTGGCGGGGGGCGCGCTTGTGCGCTTCGAGCTTGGACTGCGGGGCTCGCCCTCAATCAATCCCTCCGGACGACGCTCCAGCTGCGGGTGCAGGGGAGAAGCCACGGCCCGGCTCCACCGTTTTCCCCAGCCTCAGCCTGGATCTCCACGGCGGCGGGCGGGAAGGAGCCCAGGGAAGGGGGGTGGGGAGGCGAGAGCTGTCTCTGAGACAGCCGCAGGCACAGCGGCGCTGGGACCCAGTTACCCGGGCCCCGCCCCCTAGCCCGGGATTGGGGCTTGGCCACGCCCCCTCACTGGGGGCCGCCTCGCTTCTGGCTGTGACCGCCTCCAAGTCCCTCCTCCCCCTCCCTTGAAAATTCCCCCTCAGCCTGCCTTCCCCATCCGTTCCTGGTCCCATACAGGCAAGTCTCCTGGCTCAACTCCCTAAATGTGCCTTTCTGTCCCATCTGAGGTCTTCCTCCCTCTACTTGTCCTTCAATCTCTTTTCCAGAAGATTTTCCACATGTTCCAGCATTTCCCTATGGATTGGCTCATAGAGGACTTGTCTTTGATACTCTTCACTGTGCTCAGACCAAACTTCATGGTCTTTTACTTCGCCCCTTTCTTGCCAATAGCCTCAGTTCCCAGGATTGTCGCATACCCCTGGCAACATCCCAACCTTGGTACAGTCCAACTATCCGTCTTTTCCATGCCTGTACCCAGGCAGCTAAACACTGCTGGAGAAAACTGTCCAACCTCACAGATTTGTGCCACTATAAACTCTTGGTCCCTAGCTTCTACCAGGCCCTCGGTGCTGACCTACAACTCTACTATGCGTCCCTAGGCAGCTCTCTCTCCTATGTTCTACTGCAGCCATTTTAAACCACCCCTCTCCTCAAACACCCAACTTCTCCATCTGCCCCCTAATCCTCAGCAGATGACCCCACTTCCTACTTCATAGATGAAACACAAGTCACTGAAAAGGAAGTTTTTGACTTTTTGCCACCAAACGTACAGAGCTTATCACTCGCTCCTTCCCATCGACATCTAAACATACTCAGGTCTCTACCATCTAAAAGCAAATTAACAATTACCAAAAAGTCTCCGTCTCCAATCACCTCCCTCTCCTCTCTATAAACTTCCCAAAAGAGTCGCCTACACTTAACTGTCTTAATTTTCCCACTTCCCACTTATCTTTCAACCCACTCCAATCTGCCTCCACCACTTGCCTGATACTGCTCTCTCATCAAGGTCCGCCATGGCCTGTGTCACTAAATCCAACAGAATCTTTTCAGAGGTTCGGTTGTTGATAGTTGTGAGTTTGTTGTCACTTTAATGTTCATAGTTTTGATCTTCTTTTTCTTAGTCCCTTTAACATTACACATAATAAGGGCTTGGTGATGATGAACTCCTTTAGAGATATTTCTTTTGACCCTTGTATTCAACTGGTGACTAGGCAGCTCTGCCTGAATACCCCAGAAACACCCAAAACCTTAGCTTCTTCCCAACTCAGGGCATTCTCCTCCCAAACTGTTTGTCCTTCTTTGTATTTTACCTTAGTAACTGACCTTAGTCAAAGCAGAAACCTGAGCTACACCCCTAATTTTTCAACTCCCCTGCAATCACCAAGTTCTGTCATTTTTACCTCCTGAATATCTCCCAAATTTATTTATGCAGTCTCTTCATTTCTGCTGCCACTTCCCTGGTCTAGGACAGCATCATTTCTAACCTGCAATGCTGTCACTGCCTTCCCATTTCAGTCTTGCTCCCTGGAATCTATTCTCTACACTGTAGGCAGTGTGATATTTTGAAAAGGTAAATCAAATCATATTGTTTCTGTGTTTAGAACCTTTCAATGAATGCCCATTGGTTTAAAAGGAAACCTACCTTCTGCAACAGGGAAGATTAAGCTGGACCCTGCATGATCTGGCCCCTCCCAGCCTGTCAAGACTCCACACGAGTGAAAGCTGAAATTCTTAGACCGTTTCTTAGTCTCTGTAGCCTTTGCATATGCTGTTTCCTCTGCATGAAACTGTGTTCACATCTCTCCAACTTGACTTCATTTGTTCAGATCTCCACTGATTTTATTAATGTCTTTTGAGCACACACTATGGGCCAGGAACTCTATGAAGCACTAGTTACACAGTAGTGAATAAGGCAGACATGAACAAGATTGTGCTGAGCAAAGTTAGCCCTCACATTTTATACTCTGGTGCTGGAGGGACCATAAAAGTAAACACACATAATTACAACACATAAACACTCATAATTACCAATTGTGATAAGGCTATAAAGGGACAGAACAGGGTGATAGGAAAGACAATAATGGGTGGGGGCAATTTATCTTGAGCAGTCAGAAAAGCTCTGATATATGAGCTGAGACAAGGAGTAAGAGCAGATGAGTGGAGGCAAAAATGTTTTAGGCAGAGGCACAGCAACTGGGAAGGCCCTGGGGGGGAAGGGAAATGGTATACTTAGGAGCAGTAGGAAGGCTGGTGTGGCTGGAGCATAGTGAGCTGAGGGGTGGAAAATGAGGTCAAAGAGGTAGGCAGGAGCCAGATTATGTAGGGCTTTATTGGCATGGTAAAGAGAATAGGTCTTATTCTATAAGTAAAAACAAGGTATTGAAGCAATGCTTTCATTATTTATTTATTTCTCATTCACAAAATGGAATATTTATTTCTAGGGCACTTTTGAATTTAGAGGGAGAAAAAGATTTCAGTTAGGTAATTAAATATGCAAATATGTATAAGTGTATGTGTGTGTGTGTGTATGTATGTATATATACATACATACACACATACATACATACATATATATATATATATATGCTTTTCTCCAGTAAGTTAATTTACAAGTATTTTTTCTTTATTTTTATTGTTGACACTATTACAGATGTCCCCATTTCCTCCCCCTTTGCCCACCTCCACCCAGCCCTGGCCCCCCTTCCCTCTGGCCATCACCACTCTGTTATCCGATGTGGGTCAAATTACAGAAGATACTTAAATTGATTTGAGAAAAGAATAGAAAAGATCATAATGTATACTAGGCTAGTAGCAAGAGTATGTTTCAGGAAACCTTTCTTTTAGTTTGCATCACAGATGAACTGAATCATGATGAAATAGTACCTCTCTCTTTTTAAAAAAGATTTTATTTATTTATTTATTTATTTATTTATTTATTTATTTTTAGAGAGAAGGGAAGAGAGGGAGAGAAACATGGATGTGAAAGAGAAACATTGATGGGTTGCTTCTTGTACCTGCCCCAACTGGGACTAGCCTGCAACCCGGACATGTGCCCTATCCAGGAATAAAACTGGCAACCTTCCACCTTGAGGAAGGATGCCCACCCAGCTGAGCCACAGCAGTTAGGGCAACAGTATCTCTTTTATAGATAAATGTTGAATATACTACATTGAAAGCTTTTAAGCTTGGGATTGACATGATGTAGTTAATGTTTTAAAAAGATTACTTTGGCCGCCATGGACTGCACTAGACGTGGACAAGATTAGGAATCTGCTGCCAACAGATGATGGAGAGTGGACTAAGGTGGTTGTTGGTGGTGGTGGGGATGGAGAGAGGTAAACAGATTTGGGAGATATTTAGAATTGAAAGGGCTTGGTGTGGTGGCTTGGGGGTCGGAGGGAAAGGGAGAAATCAAGGATGCCACCCAGAATTCTGGTTGTATGGAGCCACATCATTCACTGAGATAAGGAAGACAGAAAGAGGGATGTGTTTTTCAGAGAAGATCAAGAGTTTAGTTCTACATGCCATTGAGATAACCAAGTGAAGTCAAGCCAGTAGCGGTATATCCCAGGGGAGAGGTCAGGGTTTCAGATAAAAATGAGAGTTGTCTATCTAGAGATGAGAGAAGAGGTTGGTCTAAATAGAGCAGAGAAAAGAAGAGGATCTTTGACTGAGCTCCGAGGAAATCAAATGTTAGAGGATGGATGAAGAAGCAGAAGGTGGCAAAGAGACTGAGAAAGAGATAAAGAGATAAGGACATACTGGGGGATGTGTTGGTGATGTTTCAAGAATGCTGAGAAGTCAACAAGATGGGGATTAAAAAGGACCCCTTGGATATGGACCCCTGATAGAAGTAGTTTTGGAGGAGTGGTGAGGGTAAACACCAGAATGAATGAAGAGTGAACATATAGTCCTGACTGGTGTGGCTCAGTAGACTGAGTGCCATCCTGTGAAGCAAGGGGTCGCTGGTTCCATTTCCAGTCAGGGCACATGCCTGGGTTGCAGGCCAGATCCCCAATAGAGAGTGCATGAGAAGAAACCACACACTGATATTTCTGCCCCTCTTTTACTCCCTCCCTTCCCCTCTAAAAATGAATAAATTTTTTTAAAAAAGAGAGAACATATATGCCATTGATGAGAGTGTAAATTGATACAGCTACTCTAGAAAAAGTTGGACGTTTTCTAGTAAAGCTAAATGATGCACATATTCTATGACCCAGCAGTTATAGGGATATATCCCAGAGCAGTGGTCCTCAACAGGACCACTCTGGTGATCCCAGGGGTGTGGTGGGGGTGGTAGGGTGGGGAGCCAAAACCACAATACTAGTAGGATGTCATTTCCTTCTTTTACTCTCATTCTCTCAAGAACGCAGAGTGGAGTTTTCCAGAGGCTACATCATGAGTGATATCACAATAGATTGAATGCAGAAGCAGATATGAGAATCCAGCTGTCTTCTATTAAGCCATATAGTAAAGAGATTTGCAAAAATGCAAAACACTGCCACTCTTCTCACTAAATTATTTTCATTTTGGAAAATAGTTATTTTTCATAAAAATGTATTTGTGTTAAATGTAACAGGTTTTTTATAGTTATTTTAAACAATATACTTAAGCTTTCTCAGGTTTCATTTCTAATACAGCAAGTATCAATTGATATAATCCGCACAGACCAAAGCTCCTTAGGGTCTGCAATGATTTTTAAGAATATCCTTAAATGAAGTCCTGAGACGAGAAAGTCTGAGAATTGCTTCCCTAGAGAAATCCTTGCACATCTGTACTGGAAGACACTACAAGAATGTTCACCAAAGCCTGTTTTTAACTATGAGATATGGAAACAAGAGTATGGGATGAATAAATTGAGACATATACAAAATACTATACAGAAATAATAAATGAATGAAGTCTAGCTACATGTATCAACATGGATGAAGCACAGGAAACCTAACACTGATGCAAAAAAGTCACAAATAATGTTTATATAAAGTGGAAATTATGTGAAATTACACAATATACAGATGCATTCATATGTTGTGAAATCATGAAGAAAAGCAAGGAATAAAAAATAAAAATTTCAGGACAGTGGTTACTTCAGGGGGAGGAAGGAGATGTGACTGGGGAGGGCTGGCTACACAGAGGGTTTTGCCATTAAAAATGATCATTTTTTTTGCAACTGGGTGATGGGTATACAGGTTATTTGTTTTATTATTTACTCAAACTATACATACATGTGTATTCTAAAGTTTATAATGTATTTTTTAAGATTTTATTTATTTTTAGAGTGGGAAGGGAGGGAGAAACACAGAGAGAGAGAAACATCAATGTGTGGTTGCTGGGGGCCATGGCCTGCAACCCAGGCATGTGCCCTGACTGGGAATTGAACCTGCGATGCTTTGGTGCACAGCCCGCGCTCAATCCACTAAGCTACGCCAGCCAGGGCTAAAGTTTATAACGTATATCTTAAAAAATAAATAAAATTAATTTAAAAAACAGGAATAGAATAGTCCTGGCTGGGTGGCTCAGTTGGTTAGAGCATCATTCTATGCACCAAAAAGTTGTAGGTTCGATACTCCATCAGAGTACATACCTAGGTTGCAGGTTGGAGCTCTTGTTGGGGGCACGTACTAAAGGCAACTGATTGGTGTTTCCCACATTGATGTTTCTCTCTCTCCATCTCATTCTCTCTCTCTCCCTTCCTGTCTCTCTAAAATCAATAAACATATCCTTGAGTGAGGATTAAAATTAAAGAATTAAAAGAAAAACAGGAATAATTGGATAGAGTTGCTGGTAGGAGTAGCTTATTACCAGACCATCTCTGAAGTCAGAATAGAACAACTCCCTCCACCCCACTGAAGTACAGCTAGGTGTGTAGGCAATGCCCTTGAGAAAGCTGGTTGTGAATGGGTACACTGCTCAGAGACATAATGTGATGGTAGGAGGATGGTCAAAGACTAATTTTTTAAAGATGGGAGATACTAGACTATGCTTGTTTGTTGCTGGGAATGATCCAGTAGAGATGGAGGGGATGAAGACACAGTAAAAAAAGGGAACTCAGGGAAAGGAGGGGCTAGGATCTGGGGCTCTAGGCCTGAGAGAGGAGATGAGGTCCTCGGGGCCCCTTATTGTAACAGGAAGAAAAGAGGAAAGGATGAACAGAGACACTGGAAGGTTTAGAGATCCAGTGGTGGGAAGATGAGGGTCCTGTAACAATTCTATGTCTGGGGGCTTCTATTTTTTCATTGAAGCATGAGGTAAGGCCATTTTCAATGGAGAGAACAGAAATAGTAACCAGTCTTTCTTCACAGCATGGTTGATAGAAATTTGTTTTTCACTACTGATAGTTTAGAATAAAGTTTCGGCTTCACACTAACACACATTTTTAGGACTGTTGTCAAATTTGGGAAAATTTATTTAGTTCCTTTCATATAGAAGCTGTTAAATTTCAGGGCAGTTCAATTTTCTTATACAGTGACAAATCTTCAGTACTCTTTGATCTTCCACTGTTCATTAACCAGGGGCTTAGAAGGGATCTGTGCAAATGAGGGGCCCTGAAATTTCATTGACTCCTACAAAAATCTTCCTCTGGCCTCTTAGAACTACCTCCTCTGGCAGAAAGCATTCTCTGATTTTCTCAAGCCGAGATCCTCCCACAGGGCTTTATTCCTGCCACACAGTGGACTTTTCCCTTTCTCTCTGAGCAAGGTAGGTCAGTCTCCTTCACCACAAGGAGGGAGCTCCAGAGTAAGGAGTCAGGACACACTTACCTTGGCCTGGGAGTCAGGCAGACTGGAATTTGGTATTTTGCACCTCGGGTGTACAGACAGAGTAGGATTTATCCTGATCCTTGGTTCATGATATACCGGTACTCTCACCATTGGCCCAAGCTAGGGCTTCACTCCTAGTTCTTGTGTGTGACCTTCAGCAAGTTTCTCATCACTTGGAGTCTCAGTTTTTCCATCTATAAACTGGGGATGATACTAATAATACCTACCAGATCAGAGTTGTGAGGTTTCAATGATATAATCCATGTAATGCATGCAGTCCCTGGTACCTAATGTTTAATAAAAGCTAGCCCTCCATGTGATTGAGATGGTGTTACCAGTGAATGACATACAGTAGTGAATGACAAAGGTCCAGATCCTGCTTCCTGAGTTCATAGTCTAGCAGACACCATACAGAAGATTGAAGTCCTGATATATCAAAATGACTTAATCATTTGTTTCTATTTCTCCTTTTTCTTTCTTACTCTCTTCCCCTCAGTTCACCATCACTGTCACCACCTTTCAGACACCCATCTATCTCTGTCTCTATTTTGCTTACTCTTGTCTTCCTGTTTATATCTCTCTGGCTGTTTCTCTTTCCTGTCTCTAATATTCTCTCTTAATCTCTCTCCCCTTCTTGCTCTTGCTTTCACTCTATGTTGCCTACATTGGAGGGATCATCTTGTCTCCATCTAACTTATGGTTCTCATTTGGTCTGTGTCTCCATCCTCATATATATAATACATTTCTTCATCTGCTTCTGAATCTCTGTGTTCCAGAATTTCTATCTTTTCTATTTCTCTTTTGATTTCTTTTTGCTTCTTGGCCTCTTTTATGTTTGCCTTTCTGTCTCCATCATTCTCTCCCTATTTATTTTATCTCTGGCTGTTCCCGAGTCCTCATCTATTTGTGTTTCTGCATTCATCTGTCTCTGTTCCCCACCTTCCTTTCTCTATTCTCACCTTTCTGTTCTAATCTCTATCTTTACCACCCCTCAATATTTAATTTTTTTCTGTCTCTCTCTTGTGCACACACACACACACCTATGTTGGCCTTCTTGCTCCCCTTTCTCTAAAAATTGATTCTCATTTTTCTTTATCACCCCTTTTCTCTCTGTTACCATCTTGTTGGGTTGCTCTCCTCAAGTGCCTGTTTCTGGTCTCTACCTCTCTATCCTTCTATGTGTTTCATCTGTTTGCTATCTTGTCCCCAGCTCCCTATCCCTCTGTCCCTATCTCTGTCACTGACTTTGTAGTCAAGAGTATGGCTGCTTGTGCTAGATGGTTTGGATGCCAATCCAAGTTGTGCCACTGACTTGCTGTGCCTCGGTGTCCTCACCTATAAAATAAGAATAACAGTATTTGCTTCACAGTATGACTATGAGCATTGCATGAGCTAACATGTGTACAGCTTGTAAAACCATGCCTCAGACATAAATGCTCAAAAGTGTTAGTTTCTATATCATTAACCTCTTCCTCCTAATCTTCATCACCCTGTTTTCTATCTTTATCTAATCCCAGTCACTTCCACTCTATCTACCTGGATGTTATCATCTCTGTCTCTGTCCCATTTCTTCTCTTCTCTTCTTCCTCTGCACCTTCTTGCCTTATTTCTGTTAGTACCTCTTTCTCTGCACAGTCCACTCCATCTTTCTGTCTGCATCTTTCTTTGTTTCTTTATCCCCATTTCTGACTGTCTGCTCCCACCTTTCAGGCCCTATGTCTTGATCTCTGTGTCTTTGTTCTCATTTCTCTATCTGTTAGAGAAATATATCTGTTCCTATATCTATATTTATCTATTTCCTTTAAAAAAAGTCTTACTCTGTTTCTTTGTCCTCATCTCTGTGTCTTCCTCTGGCCTCTCTGGACAATTTAGATTGAAATTGGTCTGGTAGATAACGTGGAGCTATAAAAAGGTTTAGGAGAAAGAAGTGGGCCTGGCACGAAGTGAGTGGCAGGGTGTGGAATTTCATGGCTCTGCCAAATCCTCCTGAAAGACGTGGCCTCTGAGGTCAAGGTTAGCATAAACCCCTTCAACTCAGCCTCCTGAAGAAAGACAAAGAATGCTGAAGTTATTGGGAGGACCAGGAAGGGGTATTTTTCTGAGTGAAATTCCATCCGGAAGCTGGAATCCAGAGCATTTCCTGTTGTAATGCTTATTCCAGACTTGGAAAGTCTGAACTTGCCACGTAGCATGTGCAGTCTATGCATATATTTCTACAGTGAAACACAGAGATGCATACAGAATCCTCTGCCTTTAGAGATGCAAACATGTACAGACACATATGGATACACAAAGAATCCCAAACCCTCACAGTTGCAGATACTCCAAGACATGAAAAAGCACACAGAATGAATCACCCACTGGTGGAGATGCAGATGTCCACGGGGGCATTGAAAGACCCAGGGAATTACCCCCTCATAGTTCAGGGACCCAGGCAAACAGATCAGAAAAATAGCTACACAGAGAATCATTCAGCTGATTTCCCTTTGAAAACCTTTTTTCATTCTGATATTTTTATATAAACAGAAACATACCAGAGAATTATGTATAAATACACATTCATAGAAGTGTGAACATTCATATACAATCACAAATATCCAAAGAAACAGAGAACCACTCATAGCCATTGCTTTGCTGGAAGTGCAAAAGCATTCAGTCTCCCCCTGGCTCCCAAATGACAGACATGCTGTCCTTTGGCACCCTCTCTTTGTGAAGGCACCACCAAGTACTCAAGCTAGAAACTTGACTGTTAGGAACTAGACTAAAATAATTGTAAAACCCAGGTATTTTTTTTTCTCAAAAAAATAAATAAAATGACAAAAATGGTATAGGAAGGCCCTGGCTGGTGTGGCTTAGTTGGTTGAGTGTTGTCCTGCAAAGCACATGACTAAGTTACAGGCCAGGTCCCTGCTTGGGGGGGGGTGGTGTGTCTGAGAGGCAACTGATATATGTTTCTCTCCCTTTCTTTCTCCCTCCTTTCCCTCCTCTCTAAAAATAAGTATTTTAAAAAATTTTTAAAAAATGGTGTAGAAAGAAGTAGAGAACTTGAATAAAATACTAAATATTAATGAAATTGAAATAGTAGTCAAGGACCTTCTTTTCCCCCAAATCCATGCCCAGATGGGTTTACAGGTATATTTTGTCAGACTCTCAAGGAATAGTTACTTTTCTTCTTATATAAGTTATTGCAGAAAATGGAAAAGGGGGGAAAGCTGTCCAGCTCATTAGTCTAGTATAATCTTGAAATCTTGACTCTAAAATCAGATGAGGACAATGAAAGAAAAGAAAATTATAGGCTTATTTCACTTACTAATATAGACACACAAATCTCAAATGAAATATTAGTTAATCAAATCTAACAGTATGTTAAAAATATATCACGATCAAATGAAGTTTATATGAAGAATGCAAGGATAATTTGTTCAGCCTCAGAAGAATCTATCAATGTAATTTACCTTAATAGACTAAAGGAGAATAATCATATGATTATTTCAATTACTGTAGGAAAAGTACATTACATGCCTACTTATGATAAAAGCTCTTAGTGAACTAGGAATAGAGGGCAAATTTCTTACCTTGGTGAAGTTTACATAGCCAAACTTTACAGCATATTTTATACTAAATAAGAAAACTTAATAAAATCTCCTTGAAGATTGAGAACGAAACTACATATTTATTCTCACCAACCACTGTTTAACATAGAACTGAAAGTCTTGGTCAATACTATAAAGAGGGAAAAAGAAATGAGAGGTATAAGGATTAGAAAAGAAGAGGAAAAGCCAACAGATTTAACAGAGACTATTAGAATTAAAGAGTTCAGCAAGGTTGCCAGGTACAAAATCAACTTATAAGAATCAACAGCACAGAGGAGAGAGGGGAGGGAATTTCAGGGGAAAAAGGGAAGGGTTTATAGGAACAAGTATAAAGGACACATGGACAAAAACTAGGGGGGAGTGGAAATGAAAGGGAAGTGGGGAAGGGTGGGGGGTGGTCTGGGATGGGAGTAAAAGACACAAAACTGTACTTGAACAACAATTAAAATAATTTTTTTTAAAAAAGAGCCACCATATAGAGAAAACTAAATGAACTATTTGACCAACCCAATATAAGGGGAAATAAATGTAAAGTCATTTATAACACAATAAAAAAAAGAATCAATAGAATTTCTTCTTTTTAAAAATTTTATTGAGAGAGAGAGAGAGAGAGAGAGGGAGAGAGAGGGAGAGAGAGGGAGAGAGATTGAGATTGAATTGTTGCTTCACTTATTTATGCATTCATTGACTGATTCTTGTATGTGTCCTGACTAGGGACTGAACCCGCAACCTTGGTGTATCATGACAGTGTTCTAATGAAGTGAGCAACCTCGCCAGTGCATCAGCCATATTTCTTTACATTAGCAATAAACAACTAGAAAAAAAAGTAATAAAAATAAGATATCTAAAATTAATCACTAGACCAAAATAAAAACTTTTCTTTAGAAATGTTAGGATAACTAAAAACAAATAGAACAGATTGTATGGTAAAATACTTTTAATATATAAACATATAACTAAAAAAGAAAAATACTTAAAATAATATGACTATATTAACACCAAAACATCTTTTGTATCAGTAAGTATAAATAGTTAAAGAAAAACATTTTCCATTGGATCACTGAGCAAAATCCAACTGCTGTATTCAAGAGAGTCAACTAAAACAAATCTATTCAGAAATGTGAAAAATATAAGAAACGGCAAAGTTATACTAGTCAAATGCCAATAAATAAAGTAGGGGCAGGGTTGCAGTCTTAATGATCAGACAAGTTGAAACCTCAGAATGAAAGGTATTAGTTAACTGTCAAGGTCTTTATAAACAAGGAAAGACTGGGGAACTGTCACAGACTGGAGTAGATATGATGACTAAATGCAACATAGGATCCTAGGTTGGATCTTGAAACAGAAAAAAGTAAGCTAAAATCTGAATAGTTTGGTGTTTAGTTATTAGCAATGTACCAATGTTAATCTGTTAGGTTTTTTAAAAAAATATTTTACTTATTTATTTTCAGAGAGAGAGGAAGGGAGGGAGAAAGAGAGGGAAACATCAACGTGTGGTTGCCTCTGGCATATCCACTACTGGGGACCTGGCCTGCAACTCAGGCATATGCCCTGACTGGGAATTGAACCAGTGACCCTTTGGTTCACAGGCCGGTGCTCAATCCACTGGGCCACACCAGCCAGGGCCTAATCTCTTAGTTTTGAAAATGAAGTTACACATTTACATGATGGGCAACTAGGTGACGGTTATCTTTGCAACTCTTCTGTAAATCTAAAATTATTCCAAAATAAAAAGATTAAAAAAGCATTAATTGAGGCAAAAAGGGCATGATTCACATAGAGTTAAGCTTTTTTTGTACCAAATATCAGCAGTCTTACAAGGCTGAAATGTTAAAAGGTACAAGGAGAAACAGAGAATGGATTGAAACACACTAAAAACAGGAGAAATTTAACTCATCTTTCTCATTCCAGGACAGGTCAAATCAACAACAACAAGAACAAACCAATGAGAATGTAAAAAACCTAAACAACAAAATCAATATTAAGAAGTAAATCCAATAAATTTCAAAAGTGGAACTAATACAATGTTTTCTGATGACAAGTGGATAAAACTAGAAATCAATGTAAAATGGAACCTCCATCTGAATATGTTCAAACCTCTATCAAACGACTCTTGGGTCAAAAGGGAAACTCAAACCAAAGTTGCTGAATTTCTAGACAATAATGATAATAATAATTAATAATAATAATTAATAATTTCGAGACACTACATATCAGAATCTGTGGATACAGATAAAGTAGTGGTCAGAGGAATGTCCACAGCCTTAAAATACTTACATTAAAAATTAGGGAAAAAGAAAAAAGCAAGCATCTGACTCAAAAAGTTAGAAAAACAAAATAAATTTAAGGGGAATAGAAGGAAAGAATTAACAAAGAGAAAAGTTCAAATAAGGAAGTTAGAAAACATAACAGCAGAACTACTGGACGAGCCAATTCTGTGAAAAAGAAATATATAAGCCATTAAATACCATAATCAAGAAAAGGAGAAAGCACAACTATACAAATTCGGAAATGAAAAGTTGGACACAGCCATAGTACAAGGACATTTTAAACAGCATAAAAGACTTCCTCATACAATGCCATACAAATTGTTTTTTTTTTAAGATTTTATTTATTTATTTTTAGAGAGGGATGGGAGGGAGAAAGAGAGAGAGAGAGAAACATCAATGTGCGGTTGCTGGGGGCTGTGGCCTGCAACCCAGGCATGTGCCCTGACTGGGAATCGAACCTGCGATGCTTTGGTTCACAGCCCGCGCTCAATCCACTGAGCTATGCCAGCCAGAGCACAAATTGTTTTAAAGACCTAAAAGAAATGGAAAACATCCTAGGAAAATACACCAAAACCGAATCTTTTCAAAAAATTTTATTTATTTAAAAAGTCCTCACACAAGGTTATGTTTATTGATTTTAGAGAGAGAGGGAAGGAGGGAGAGGGAGAGAAAGAGGGCAAGAGAGAACATTGTGTTGTTGCACTTACTTATGCATTCATTGGTTGATTCTTGTATGTGCCTTGCCTGGGAACGGGATCAAACCCACAACCTTGGTGTATCCAGATGATGCTCTAACCAACTGGGCAACTTGGCCAGGACCAAAAGTGATTCTAAAAGAGAGAAGTTCATATAGACCAATTTCCAAGGGAGAAATAGAGATAGTTCTAAAGAGTTACCTTCCCCAAAAAGTACCAGACCATGATGCTGTTACAGGAGAGGTCTATTAATGCTGAAAAGCAGATAATCTGAATGCTACTTTTATTTTCCTAAGCCTAAAGAAGGAACACTTTCAAATTCTTTTTATGAAATAAGTATAACATTGATACCAAAATCTGACAAAGATTCCACAAGAAAAAGAAAATGATAAAGCAATCTTCACTTACAAGTATTAATACAAAATCCTCCATAAAATATTAACAAACAAAATCCATGACTCTGGGGTTAATTCCAAGAATGCAAGAAGAATTCCATATTGAAACTAATATATCACTCTGGCTGGTGTGGGTCAGTGAATCGAGAGCAGGACTGCAAACAAAAGGATCACTGGTTCAATTTCCAGTCAGGCTTGGGTTGCAGGCCAGGTCCCCAGAAGAGAGTACTCAAGAGGCAACCACACACCAACGTTTCTCTCCCTCTTCCCTTCTCTGTAAATATAAATAAATAAAATAAAAAAGAAACTAATATAAAATAATATTTAATGTCAACTGTAATTGAAAAACAAATAAGTAAATCCCCCCAAAAGAATCATTCAATATTAGGAAATTCATTAATAATGTCTAACATTTTAAATTTAAGGAGAAAAATCTTATTTTCAGAGATGCAAAAGAATCATTTGACAAGATTCAACACCCATTCTTTATTTAAAAATGTGCAATTGCCCTGACTGGTGTGGGTCAGTTGGTTGGGCATTGAACTGCAGGGTGGAAAGTTGCCAGTTTGATTCCTGGTCAGGGCACATGCCTGAGTTGCAGTTTGGTGCTGGTCTGGGTGCATACAAGAGGCAGCTAATCCACGTTTCTGTCCTGCTCTTTCTCCCTCCCTTCCTCTCTCTCTAAAAATTAAATAAGTAAATAAATCTTTGAAACGTTCAATAAAAGAGGAACATATGGTTTTTCCCTTCATATAATTATGTCTGTGCGTGCATGTTTTTATGTGTCCCCAAATCCAGCTATTCATCATTTCACTTAACTAGGAAACACTAGCAGCATTCACATACTAAAATCAGATACCAGGTATGAGTATATACCCTCTCCACTACAGTTTAACATTCCTATTGGAGGCAGTAAGCATTGTAATTAGAAAAGACAAAGAAATGAGAAGTATACCATTGGAATGAATGAGGTAAAGCTATAATTATTCATAGATAAGATTTTATAGCCAGAAAACCCAAGCAAACTAATTGAAGAATTACTACAAACAAGATAATTCAGTGAGGTAGAAGGATATAAAATTAATATATAGAACTCACGGAAGAGAAAGCCCCATTTATTAGAGCAACAAATAAGATAAAATACTATCTTAGTCCATTGGGGCTGCTGTAACAGAAAACCACAGACCGAGTGGTTTATAAACTACAGATATTTATTTCTTACAGTTCTAGAGGCTGGGAAGTCCAAGATCAAGGCATGGGCAGATTCAAATGTCTGTTGAGAGCCTGCTTCCTGATTCACAGACTGCCTTCTTCTAGCTGTATCCTCACATGGTGGAAGGGGCAAGAGAGCTCTAGGGGGCATCTTTTCTAAGGGCACTAATCCCATTAATGAGGGCTTCACCCGCATGACTTAATTACCTCACAAAGATCCTACCTCCTATTACCATCACATTGGGGATTAGGTTTCAAAATATAAATTTTTGGGGTATACAAACATTCAGTGTACAGCAAATACCTAGAAATGTCCAAAATCTTTTTTAAAAGATTTTATTTATTTATTTTTAGAGGGGAATGGAGGGAGACAGAGAAGGAGAGAAACATCAATGTGTGGTTACCTCTTGAGTGCCCCCTACCGGGGACCTGGCCTGAAACCCAGGCATGTGCCCTGACTGGGAATTGAACCAGTGACCCTTTGGTTTGCAGGCCAGCACTCAATCCACTGAGCCACATCAGTCAGTGCAAGTGTCCAAAATCTTTATGAGAAAACATTTATAAAACTCTGGAGGAACAAATGGAAAGGCATCTCACATTCTTAAATATGAAGACTCAAAGTTACGAAGATATCAAAATAATTTATAAGTTTAATATAAGCTTATTACAATATAATTTTCCCTTGAAACTAGACAAGCTGAATTCAATTTTGAGTGGAAAAATAACAAGCAAGCACAGCCAGGATATCTCTGAAAAGGAAGAACAGTGATGGGGGACTACTGCCACAATATGCTGTGTAAAAACCCAAAATGAACATTTATGTACCAAAACTTAAAAGGATCTATGGGTCACTTGGGAAGTTCTACAATCTGGATCTGGCTCTGTTGATCTCTTACAGGCTATATCCTGAGTTGGTGGCTTGGCTGGAGACTGGCTGCTATAGGACACCTTGGCTGGGAGGACCAGGCTCATTCGTACATGTGTTTCACATCCCTCCAGCAGGCTAGCCTGCATATGTTCTCATAGCAGTAGCAGGAGTCCAAGAGAGGAAGCAGAATATGCAAGAGCTTTTTCAAGTCTCTGCATATATCAAGTTTGATATTATCTTGTTTGTTAAAGCAAGTTCTATGGTCAAACTCAGAGTTAGTATGGGAGGGAAATACCAAAGGGTGTGGATACAGAGACACATGACACATTGGTCATTAATGCAATGCATCGCAAAACTATCTCCTCAAAATCTAGAATTCATAAAAGAAAACAATTTTTTACATAAAAATAAAATTTGCTTGGAAAAATTCATTAGCAAAGAAAAAGAATGACTAACTGGGAGAAAATACTTCCAAGTGATATCATTCATAGTTTAACGTTCATATTGCAGGTAGTAAGCGTTGTAATGATATAACAAGATTCTAGAAATCAGAGCCCTGGCTGGTATAGCTCAGTGGATTGAGCGTGGGCTGCGAACCAGGCATCGCAGGTTCGGTTCCCAGTCAGGGCACATGCCTAGGTTGCAGGCCATGTCTCCCAGCAACCGCACATTGATGTTTCTCTCCCTCCCTCTCTCTCTCTCTCTCTCCCCCCTCCCTTCCCTCTCTAAAAATAAATAAATAAAATCTAAAAAAAAAAGATTCTAGAAATCAAAGAAGGGCCAACGATCTGACAGAAAAATGGAAGAAGTCTTTAATAATACCCTTTGTTGGTGAGGCTGTGGTGAAACAAATAACCTCATACATGGGTGGTGAGTGCAAAATGATACACCAATGGTGGGAAATTTTTGGCAATATCCACCAAAGGTACAAATGTATTCTTGTAAGTTATCCTACAGAAATATGTCTGTATGAAATGTCTAATGCACCCAAGTATTCATCAATAGGGGACTGCAGTCATTAAATAAAATATTGTACATCCACATAATGTAACATTTTGAGGAAGTACTCCACCCACTTTCATACAATTACTTTCTATATGTACTGGAAGCTCTCTAATACTGATATGGAAAGATCTCCACGAATTATTATTAAGTGAAAAAAAGCAACATGTATAACAGTAATGTGTAGTATCTCACCATTTGTGTAAAAACATGAGGGAAATAAGAATGGGAAGAGTTGAAAGTGAATTTAAAAAATAGAAAAAACCTCCCTAAACTAATAGCTACTCATCAAATATGTGAAAACACAGAAGCCCTGGCTGGTGTTGCTCAATGGATTGAGTGCCAACCTGTGAACCAAATGGTTGCCAGTTCAATTCCCAGGTAGGGCACATGCCTGGGTTATGAGCCAGGTCCCTGGTGGGGGGTGCAAGAGAGGCAACCACGCGTTAATGTTTCTCTCCTTCTTTTTCTGTTCCTTCTCCTCTCTCTAAAAATGGGTAAATAAAATCTTAAAAAAATGAAAACAATGCTAAATTCAGATATTCTCATTTTCTCTGTCAATAGTTCTCAAAATGTGGCACCTGGACTAGCAGCAACAACTTCATCACTGTCACTTGGGGACATGTTAGAAATGCAAATTCTTGGGCCCTATACCAGACTTACTGAAACACACCTCTGGGCGTGGGGCCCAGCAATTGATATTAAAAAAAAAATTATCCTCATCTGAGGACATTTTAGCATTGCTTTTAGAGAGAGAGAAACACCAATGCAAGAGAGAAGCAGCAATCAGCTGCCTCCCATGGGTGTCTGGTCCTGGGATCATGTGCTTCCAGATGGGGAATCAAATCTGCAACCTTTCAGTTGGAGGATGACTCTCCAATGGAGCCACACCAGAAAGGGCAAGCAATTTTTTTTTAACAAGCCCTTCCAGTGATTCTGCTGCTGACCAAAGTTTTAGAACCAATGATTTAGATTTAGCCACTATTAACTTCGTTGTAGATTCCTGTAGTCTTCCTAAAAAAAACTATGAAATCTTTTAGGTATGCAAGAAAGTATAGAGAATAATATAACACATACCTGTGTACCTACTACCTAGATAAACTATTAAACAGTTAAAGTCCCCTCTATGTCTCTCTCTCATACTGTTCCTTTGTTGCCTTCCCCAGAGGTCATCACCATTCTGTATTTGGTGTTTATTGATACTTCCTTTGTTTTAAAAAGATTGTTTATATATTTATATAATCTATAAACAACATAGTACATTGTTTTCTAGATTTTAAAAAATCTGTATGAATAAATGGTTTAATACCTCATGTAGCCCTACCTGGTGTGGCTCAGTGGATTGAATGCCAGCCTGTGAACCAAAGGGTCACGGGATTGATTCCCAGTTGGGGCACATGCCTGGGTTGTGGGCCAGGTCAGGCCCCTGGTAGGGGGAACATCAGAGACAACCACACATTGATGTTTCTCTCCCTCTTTCTCCTTCTCTTCCCCTCTCTCTAATACTTCATGTATCCTTTTACAACTTGTATTTTATTTCAGCATTGTGATTTTAAAATTTATCTGTATTGATACATGCAACTGTCTCATTTTTCACTGCTGCATATTATTCCATTGTGGGGCTATACCATTAATTCTCCCATTGGTGAACTTTTAGATTGCTCAGATTTTTCTGTATTACAAACAGTTCTGCAATGAATATTCTTGCGCATGCCTCTTTGTGCATATGCATAAGAATTTCTCTAGGACTTAAAAGTCTAGGGGATGGATATACACATACACACACATATATACATGTATGACAGTAGAATTGCTGGGTCCTAGGGCTATCTTCAACTATTCTGGATACTTTCTAATTGTTTTCCAAAGTAATAAAAGCAATTTTCACTTCTTTGAAAAATTTCATTACAATTTTTGTCTTATAGTTTGTGCATTTGAAACTTTAAAAATCCATACCTGTCCTGGGTTACAAAAATATTCTCAGCCCTCTTACAAGAAAATAAGTAGGGATCCAGTTTTATTTTTCTCCTTATGGTGAGCCAAATTTCCCAATGCTATTCACCAAAATATCCCTTTTCCTATTGGTTTGTGGTGTAGGCCTATAATTTCACCCATTTAACAAACATTTGCTTAAGTCTGCCTTGTACCAGTCTTGTGCTGGGTCTTGAGGGTTCGAAGATATATAGTACTTAGTCTAAAGGATTTCACTTTCCTGTGGAGATTCAGCTATGTAAATGGTTCCAGTATTAAGTGATTAAGTGCAACAAAGTGCCTTGGGTTTCTAAGTTCATTGGGAAAATTCTTAGTAGTGACAAGGTAAGGTATTAAAGAAACAGAAGGTTTGCTAACCTCGGGGTAAAGGTGAAGGTAACTAGGGCTGGTTTGGGGTCCATAGGAGTTTTGTGTGTTGTCTATGGTGAAAGATTAGAAGCCTTCTATCGATGTTGGGGCAGTGAGTCCTGTGTACGTAAGGCGTATAACTAGGCAGAGGGTGTCATTTTCTGCCTGGATTTGATGGAGGTGGGGGTACAAACCTTGGTGTTAGAGGGGCTCGGCCCCACCCCAAAGTTTAGGCTAGAGGAAAAGGAGCTGGAATTAAATTGTCAGAAAAATATTTTCAACCTTATATTTATGTTTTTTAGGGGGAGACCTCATTCTACAGTCAGGTCAGGAACTCCTTCAGATAGTTGGAAGAAACCCTTACTTGCTCCCACTCCGGAGATACAAAATTCACTCCCTTCTGCAGGCACTCCTCCGGGTCCTAAGAGGAGTGAATAGAAGGGGGAGAGGGCAAACGGGTGGGAGAGGCTTCCAGGTGTTCAGCTCCTGGGCCTGGCCACGGACCTTAGATACTACAGAAAGGGCAGGAAGTGGCTACCTACTGGTTTATCTGGGGTTCGGGAAGCTGGGAAGGTTGCTGGGAAAAGCTAGCCAACTCACTTCAGGTGAGGAATACTCGGCAAGACATGTGACTCAGGCGGCCATTTTCTCACACCCTGCCCGTCGCCATCTTCCAATGTAGACAAAGGCACTGACCCCCATTCTTGTCTGATGCTGTCATGGTTGTTGCCTGGTGTTAAAATGTCGGGAACACGCGTATTTAGGCCTAAGCAGAGGACAGCAGAGATTTTGGTTTACAATAGGTTATATGGCCACACCAGGCAAAACGCCGTTAAACCTTCTCGCAACCCCACTTCTCTCCTCCCCTCCTCGACTGTTTCCTACCTTATGGGCAAGCCGGGAAGGCGGGGTCAGCGCGGCTGCAGGGAAGGGACAGGCGGGCGCGAGATGTCAATCCGAAGCTCCACCTCCAGGAGCGCAGGGCGGGAGGAGCTGCCCCTGAGAGGCTGGGATCCGGAAGTCGGAACCCAGCGGCGCGAGCGCTTGCTTCCGGGCCAAGAGTGTTGTGTCGCTGTTTTCTCCTCTCAGATCCCCGCCGGAAGTGGAGGTAAGAGATGACTCTCTTTTAGAGGTGAGCACTGAGCCAGCCGGCCGCGCGGGGAGGGTCGTCTATTCAAGGTGAAACAAGAGGTGCACTCCACTCAGGAATAGAGAGGTAAAGAGCCAGCTCCCTTCCAGGTAACGGGCCCAGATGAAGGGCAGGGATCGTTGATCACGTGGACATGCGCCCAAGTGCACTCTTTCGGGGTAGAGGGGCATGACCCCACCCCATTTAGACAGCTGTAGACCCGGTACCCAATGTAGAGTCTTAGACCCCTGCTTGGGTGGAGAAGCGTCGAATGACCTCCTCCCTTCATGATAGTGAGGCTCCATTATGCACTCTCCGGGTGTAGACCCACCCCCCTGCGCTGTCCGAAGGTGTGGCGATGTCGACCCCACTCGTGTCTCTTCTCCAGGAGGCTGACAGGCGCAGACCTCTGCGGGTGCTAAGGCGCACACAGATCCGCCTTGACGCGCCTCTTCTCTTAGCCTAGGACAAGAGGCTTTGATGTATTTTCCTCTGCACCCGCCCTTGGCCGACCACAATATAGTGGAGCTCAGTAATTTAATATACAGAGGGAGGAAAAGGAACATCCTTCCCTTCGTGTGAAGACCTAGACACCTCTTAGCCTCACTCCATTGTAACTAATAGACAGAAGCCCCACCCCCGCTTTAGCAGAGACCGTTGATCACACCTCCCCAAGTGATTGGAGGTGCAAGCCTCAGCCTACCGAAAACCATTGAGATGTTGAGATGTACTCCTCCTAGTCTAAGAGTGAGTACCCATTGTGGAAAACCAAACCACTCCTTAAGGAGGTGCTGGTTTACTGAATTTGTAAGGGCTCGACCCCCAAAATGCCCCACAGCAAACTGCAATAGACCATAACCCACAAAGAGGCTGTCAGATCTGCCTTGTGGGACTCCCAGGGTAGAGGGGTTTAGATTGGTTCTGTTTTGAGGTAGACAGAGATCATCTCCTCGTCAAGGATTTAGAATCATCAGATGTAGCAAAGAGGAGACTGCAAGGGAACAGAGAACTCTCCCTCTCCCCAGTGTTGAGAGGCAATGACATCAGTGATCACCCACAGTTCGTGCATATGGGCTGTCCACTTACTCAGGGTAGGGGAGCTTAGTCCTCTTTCTCAACATCCAGGGTAAAAACACAGGACCCCTTCACCCCACCCTGCAAGTGCAAGAACCAATCCATTGAATTTATAGCTGGGTTGCCCCACCTCCACCCCTCAATGCAGAGAAGCAGAGGTCCTATTCCCTTCAGTGTTCGTACAGTGCTGACTTCAACCCATATAAAAGATAAATAGACCTTCCCCATCCCACCTCCCATGGAAGGGTCTAGAATAGCCCACAGCAGGCAAGGTGCAGACCTTACTCATGCAAAACTGTAATTCTCCCCTTTGTTAGTATGGTACTAATGTTACCTTGTAGTAAAGACAGGCATATCAGTTCCACCTCACAGACCACCTCAGGGTAAAGAGTCCTAGGACCATCATCTGTATAACTTAGGGAAGGACAGACCCACCGTGCTCCCCAATGCAGCAGAGATGCACACAACCACTGTACCAATTTCCCCAGTTCCTCTGCACCCCGGAGTAGAGGGACAGAAGGCATTCTGTCACCCCAGTCACCCTTCCCCCCAAGATTTTGCATTGATCTCAGTCCACATAGACACAGATAAAAAAAAAACACCTTGTTCTCAGGTCCCTTTGCCTGGGATTTGTCTTTACCCCCTTTTAGGGTAGGTGAGACACAAGTTCCTACTGAGGAAAAGAAGTACTGTTAATACTTAATGTAGAAATAGATTGTCCTTGCATACTTATCTCAGTGTAGAGAAGTTCAGTGCTATTCTCTTACCTACAGGGTGGAGAATTGAGGACCAATGGCATTGTGGCATTGACTCCACCCTGGAAGAGAAGTTTAGACCTAGCCTCCCTTTGGGTAGTGTGACATTGCCTTCCCTGTGTACCCAAGCTTCAATGTAGCCCTCTCTCCTAGTTCCTGTAATTGTTAGGGCTTCCTTATCATATTATTTAACCTTTCATGTTTATTTTGCCTTTTGGGTTTAGAGGATTGTGGCATTGTGGTTTCCCACTCCTGTCTTTAAATTGATTCTTCTTCTATTCTGACAGGAAGAAAGCTTGCAGATTTGAACCTGTGTCCTTTTAAGCTGGTCATCATGATGAAACTTAGACACAGTGAGTTTCTTTTACCACCCCCTCCCAATTCTAAGCTTTAATGAATATTCATAGTATTTCACAGCAACTTTAAAAAATTGCCCGGAATGTACCAGGTCACTCTGTCTGTGTTCTATATATGGTATCATTGTTGTCTTCCCAATTTCTTGTGAGGTAATGCTCGCCTTACCTCTCATTCTCATTTTACAGATGAGAAACTGAGGCTCAGTGAGGTGAGTTACTTGATCTGAGGTGAAGAGCAGTAAATACTATTATCACACTGCCTGGAACCCTAACACACTCTACCATTTTTCTTTTGGTACCATAAATTGAACCGGTGGCTAAGAGAATGGACTCTGGAGCCAGACTGAGTTTGAATCTTAGGTCTTCCACTTACTAGTTGTGTGGTCTTGTTCAAGTTACTTAACCTCAGTCTCTACTTACAAAATGGGTTAATAATAGTACTTATCTAATATCATAATAGTATCTGCCTAATAGTGTTTTGAAGATTTAATGAGTTAAAATAGGTACAATACTTAGAATAGTGACTGGCACTGCGGATGGCACACTGGGTAGACTGGATGGGAATCGTATAACCCCAGTAGTCCTGTATTCTTTATAAATAGTGGCCCTGCCTATGTAGGGCGTGATGAAAAAAAATTCAATACGTTTACTTTGTATAATCATAAAAAATATCATCATGAGTCAGACTTTGGTATGTTAATACCAAAAGCAAATAATCATTTTTTCAGGTAATACAAGAAAAATGAACAAAATCAACTATAAGAACTATCCAACACTGGGTGATAATAAAATTGATAGTGATAAAGAAGATCCTAATTAGAGTATATGTATACAAAAGAACCTGTCACTTTAAAGTAATGAGGAAGTATTATATGGGAATATTATATGGAAAGTCTGTATTGTATGGAAACACTATTATATGGAAAGATCTCCAGGATTTGTTAAGTGAAAAAACAAGTTGCTAATAACAGGACATAGTATGTTACCTTTAGCAGGAGAAAATAGGGGGAAATAAGAGTATATATTTACGTTTGTGTAAAGAAACTGAATGATACATGATAAACTAATAAGTGGTTTCCTTTAAAAAATTTCTTATTTATTGATTTTAGAGAGAGATGGAAACATTGATTTGTTGTTCCACTTATTTATGCATTCATTGATTGACTTTTGTATGTGCTCTGACCAGGGATTGAACCTGCAACCTTGGCACATTGGACTGATGCTCCAACCAACTGAGCTACCCAGCCAGGGCATAAAGTGATTTCTTATTGTGGTGAGGGGACTACCATGGCTAGGGACAGTGTGAGAAGGGAGACCTCTCAAAGTACACCTTTTTATTTTGGAACCCTATGACCTCTTAAAAAGAGCAATCATGCACATTTACATTAGTGGCGAAAATGGTGAACATTAAGTTGAATAGAACTTTACTTGTGCACACAAAACGAAGGTATTCACTGGTGAATTGCTACTAAGTATGTGATGAGTAACTGTAATGATTGCATTGGTAGCTGGGGGCAATGCTGTGTGGTGCAGCTACAGATACCTTGAACCCAAACGGTAATGATAGTGATTAAATCTGGGAATGTTACTGAGGATCCTTACAAAGAGTGTTCAAATACAATGTCAACGGTTGTACATTTTTTTGTTTTTGTGTTTATGTTTTATTTCTGTTGTACATTTTTGAATGGCTAATAAAAAGGAGGGTGTGCTTTATCACTTAAAAGATTTACACTGATCTGCCCTGGCTGGTATGGCTCAGTGCTTGAGCACTGGCCCGTGAACCAAAGAGTTGCTGGTTCAAGTCCCAGTCAGGGCACATGCTTGGGTTGCAGGCCAGGTCCCCAGTAGCGGGTGTGCGAGAGGCAACCACACATTGATGTCTCTCTCTTTCTCCCTCCCTTCCCCTTTGTCTAAAAATAAAATCTTTAAAAAAAAGATTTACACTGATCGGTGATTGGTCGTATACAATATAATCCATTGTAGTGGCAGACTGTAAATGTAAGCTGCACAGGGAAGAAAGGGAGTGGCTGATGAATAAGGAACACAATGGAGGCCTCAGTGTTTTGGAAGTTTCTAGGAGGTTAAACAAATGAGGGGTGCCTGAGACTGCTTTCTGAAGTATAAGGAATTAGAGATGATGGTCATAGAAGTCACATAGCAGTGGGTGAGCTGCATGGAGTAGGGGGTCCCTGCAGGTGAGGATGTTGAGGAAGTGGGAAACTGGAGTGTTGGAAGGGGCTGAGAGATCACCAAAGTTATCCAGGTTGATGGTGGTAGGAGTTGGGTTGAAATTAAACCTCTGAGCCAGGAGCTTCCATAAATGAGGAAAAGTGACTCATAGGTGACAGGCATAGAAGTGATCTCAGGGAGAGCAGAATTTTCCTCCCTGTTTATTTTTCTCTTTTGCTTTCATTTTTTAAAATTATGTTTTATTGTTTATGGTATTACAGTTGTCCCAATTTTTTAGCCTTTACCACTCTACCCAGTTCCCCCACTCCCTCAGGCAATTCCCACACTGTTGACCATGTCCATGGGTTATACAAGTTCTTTGGATACTCTTGTTTCCTATGCTGTACTTTACATCCCCATGACAATTCTGTAACTATCAATTTGTACTTCTTGATCCCTTCACCTTTTTCGCCCATCCCCCTGATCCTCCTCACATCTGACAATCATCAGGCATTCTCTGTATCTATGATTCTGTTTGTGTTCTGCTTGGTTGTTTATTTTGTTTTTTAGATTCGATTGTTGATAGATATGTATTTATTGCCATTATGTTGTTCAATTTTTATCTTATTTTTAAAAATATTTATTTATTTATTTTTAGAGAGAGGGGAAGGGAAGGAGAAAGAGAGGGAGAGAAACATTAATATGTGGCCACCCCTCACATGCGCCCCACTGGGGACCTGGCCCACAACCAAGGCATGTGCCCTGACTGGGAACTGAACTGGCAACCCTTTGGTTCAGAGGCCCACGCTCAGTCCACTGAGCTACACCAGCCATGGCTGATCTTCTTAAAGAAGACCCTTTACATTTCATATAATAATGGTTTGGTGGTGATGAACTCCTTTAGCTTTTTCTTGTCTGGGAAGCTCTTTATTGGTACTCCAATTCTAAATGATAGCTTTGCTAGGTAATATTGGTTGTAGGTCATTGCTTTTCATCATTTTGAATATTTCTTCAAAGAAATATGCAAAGGTTGTTTTGAAGAAATCAGCTGATAATCTTATGGGAGCATCCTTGTAGGTAACTAACCACTTTTCTGTTGATGCTTTTAAGATTGTTTCTTTATCTTTAACCTCTTGGATTTCAATTATGATGTCCTTTGGTTTGGGGCTCTTTGGGTTCATTTTGATTGGGACTCTCTGTGCTTCCTGGACTTGTATGTCTATTTCCTTCACCAAGTTATGAAAGTTTCATTCATTATTTTTTCAAATAGGTTTGCAATTTCTTGCTCTCTCTCCTCCTGGCACCCCTGTGATGTGAATGTTGGTGTTCTTGAAGTTTTCCTATAGGCTTCTTACACTATCCTCATTGTTTTGGATTCTTTTTTCTTCTTGCTATACTGATTGGTTGTATTTTGCTTCCTTATATTCCAGATGATCTATTTGATTCTTGGCTTCATCTATTTTACTGTTGATTTCCTGTAAATTGTTTTTTTATTTCAACTAGTGTATCCTTCATTTCTGTACGGTTCCTTTTTATGGTTTCCATGTTCTTTTTTAAGCTGTCGAAGTTCTCTGTGAGTTCATCTGCTCTTCCCTAGCAGTGAGCATCCTCATAACCTGTGTTTTGAACTCTGCATCTAGTAGATTGCTTGTCTCCATTTTGTTTAGATCTCTTTCTGGAGTTTAGTTCTGTTCTTTCCTTTGGGCCATGTTTCTTTGTCTCCTTATTTTGGCAGCCTCCCTGTGTTTGTTTCTGTGTATTAGGTGGAGCTGCTACCATTCCTTGGGTTGGTAGAGTGGCCTAATGGTGTCCTGTAGGGGCCAGTGGCACAGCCTCTCCTTTCACCCAAGCTGGGTACTCAATGTGTGCCCACTGTGTGGGCTGTGTACACTCTCCTCTTGTAGTTGAGCCTTGATTGCTGTTGGCAGGTCAATGGGAGGGTTTTATCCTGGCTGATCAGCTGCTAGGACTGGCTATGACCAGTGACCACCAACTTTTGACCATTGTGGAGGATCAGCTCTGCAGAGGCCCACTCCACATAGCATGACTGCAGGGCTCTGGTACCCTCTGAGTCCACCCCCTGAGTGTGCTCCTTGTGGAGGTGGTTGGGTAGTGGTGCTGGACATGGTCTGTAGCTGTCCACTTGGTGTTCAGGCTTGGGACTTCCTAAGAAGTGCATGCCAAGGTAAACCACCATCTGTGTTCTGTCCAGGGCCACTTGGCACAAGCCAGAAAGTGACCTGGAGATGGCTGCTACTTGTGTTGGACTTGGAGGTGCCCAAGAGAAGCCAAGCTGTGAACCAAGGCCAGCTCTGCTAGTGCCAGGCCTGGGGCTACTTAGCAAGAGGTATGGGGCTTACTGATGCCAGATGCTGCTTGTTTGAGAGGATTTAGGAAAATCTGAAGCATGAGCCAAGAGAAGCCATTCATATGGAAAAGTCACTGCAAACAGCTTGGGTGAGAATGAAGGTTAGGTGGGGTGGAGCCTCAGGGATTCACCAGGGCAGGGCAAACAGAGTGAGCCAAGTTGATACAGTTTTGGATATGGCGCCTGCCTGCTGACTCTGTGGGGAAGGGCTCAGAAAAGGAGCAGTGGCTTCTGCCAACTTTCTGTCTGGGAGAAAGTGGCCCTCAGCTCTTACCCTGGTGCCAGACACTTCACTTCCTCACTGTATACCTCTGGTGCCTTTCAAGCTGCTGCCCCAACCCTGGAGCTAAGAGAGAGTCCAAGTAAGTCCATGTGTGGGTTATTTAAGAGGAACTGCTTGGGACTCCAGAAGTTTCTGTCTTCCCTAGCCCCATTTTCCACTTATTTTCACAAACGGAAGTTATGGGGACTTATCCTTCTGGCACAGGAACTCTGGGCTGGGGGGCCTGGTGAGGGCTGGGACCCCTTGCTCCTGAGACATGCCCCCCAATTTTCATCTGCCACATGTGGGTGTGGGACTAGCCAGTTCTACGTCTCCACTCCTCCTACCAGTCTTGATGTGGTTTTTCTTTAATTTCATAGTTGTTGGACTTTCATTCAGCTAAATTTCTGGTGATTCTGAATAATGGTTGTTCTGTAGTTTAATTGTAATTTTAATGTGGTTGTGTGAGGAGGTGAGCTGTGTTTACCTATGCTGCCACCTTGGCTTTCTCCTACTCTACTTTATTTTTAAGGTATATTTTACTCATTATGCTATTACAGTTGCCCCCTTTTTTTTCTCCTCTTTGTTCCCTCCACCCACCCCTTCCACCAGCATTCCCCGCCTTTAGTTCATGTCCATGGGTCATACATATAAGTTCTTTTTTTTTTAAGATTTTATTTATTTATTTTTAGAGAGGGAAGTGAGGGAGAAAGAGAGAGAGAGAGAAACATCAATGTGTGGTTGCTGGGGGACATGGCCTGCAACCTAGGCATGTACCCTGACTGGAAATCGAACCTGCGATGCCTGGTTTGCAGCCTGCGCTCAATCCACTGAGCTACACCAGCCAGGGTGGAACATATAAGTTCTTTAGCTTCTCCATTTCCTACACTATTCTTAACCTCCCCTGTCTATTTTGTACCTACCATTTATGCTTCTTATTTCCTGTACCTTGTCCCCCATTCTCCCCCCACCCATAACCCTCCCTGTGATCTCCATTTCTGTGGTTCTGTTCCTGTTCTAGTTGTTTGCTTAGTTTTTGTTTTAGGTTCAGTTGTTGATAGTTGTGAGTTTGTTGCCATTTTACTGTTCATATTTTTGATCTTCTTATTTTTCTTAGATAAGTCCCTTTAACATTTCATATAATAAGGGCTTGGTGATGATGAACTCCTTTAATTTGACCTTATCTGGGAAGCACTTTATCTGCCCTTCATTCTAAATGATAGCTTTGTTGGATAGAATAATCTTGGATATAGGTCCTTGCCATTCATGACTCCAAATACTTCTTTCCAGCCCTTTCTTGCCTGCAAGTTTTCTTTTGAGAAATCAGCTGATAGTTTTATGGGCACTCCTTTGTAGCTAACTATCTCCTTTCCTCTTGCTGCTTTTAAGATTCTCTCCTTATTTTTAATCTTGGGTAATGTAACTATTATGTGCCTCGGTGTGTGTGTCCTTGGGCTAACTATTTGGGACTCTCTGAGCTTCCTGGATTTCCTAGAAGTCTATTTCTTTTGCCTGATTGGGGAAGTTCTTCATTAGTTTTTCAAGTAAGTTTTCAATTTCTTGCTCTTCCTTTTCTCCTTCTGGCACCCCTATGATTTGGATGTTGGAACGTTTAAAGTGGTCCTGGAGGTTCCTAATTCTCCTCATTTTTCTGTATTCGTGTTTCTTCATTCTGCTCTGGTTGAATGTTTATTTCTTCCTTCTGGTCCAAACCATTGATTTGAGTCCCAGTTTTCTTCCCTTAACCAGTTGGTTACCTGTATATTGTTCTTTATTTGACTTTGCATAGCCTTCACTTTTGTTGTTCTATTTTGTAACCATACTCAACCATTTCTGTGAGCATCCTGATTACCAGTGTTTTGAACTGTGCATCTGATAGGTTGGCTATCTCTTCATCACTTAGTTCTGTTTTTGGAGCTTTGATCTGTTCTTTCATTTGGGCCGTATTTTTTTTGTCTTGTTGCACCTGTTACGTTGTAAGGGTATTCACCATGGTGGGCAAGTTGTTGTGTTGTGGCACTGTATGTGGGGGAGGGGTCCAAGAGGGAACAATGTTGCTTGCTCGGCTCTCACCCCACTTTCTGTCACTCCCTCCACTGCCAATAAGCAAATTGGTTCCTGCTGGTGCTGGACTCTCTGAGCTTCCTGGATTTCCTTGTTTCTGGGTGGGTGCATTTGTGTAGTTCTGGGACCCTCTGGGCCCCTCCAGTGAACTCCTCTGTGAGTCTGGGAGTTTCTCCTGCTGCCACAACCCCCACAGGTTTTTTAGCCAGAGGTTTTTGAGGCTTTCTTTTCCTGCACTGGAACCCTGGGTTGCGAGGTATGTCTCACTCCCCAGTTGTTTCTCCCAGTTTATGCACATACAAATGTGGAACCACGAATTGCTGCCTTCCTGCACATCTTCTCTGCCCTGGCTTCCTGTCTCCACTCCTCCTACCCATCTGGATGAATGTTTCTTCTTTAACTCCTTGGTTGTTGGACTTCGATATAGTTTGATTTTCTTGCAGTTCTGGTTATTTTTCATTTTTAAATTTGTTGTTCTTGTGGTTGTGTGTGGAGGCAAAGTGTATCTACCTACACCTCCATCTTGCCTGGAAGTCTCTCCTATTTTACTTTTTTAACAAGAGGGTGAAATAGTATTGGTTTGATGATGGTAAATCCAGAGTACATTTCTGTGTCTGCTGGTCCCAAGGTATTTGTGTGCTGGATAAAACAATAGCTACCTTTCTAGAGGCCTGCAGGTGAAGCTGTATCCTCAGAGCTGAGTCTCCATTAAGGCAAGAGGCTGGGCAATTGTTTCTGAGGAGAGATGGAAGAAGTTGGAGAGCGCTGAACTCCCAAGTGGGAGATTCACAGGGTATAGTAGCAAATTTGAAGCAGAGGCAGAAGGAGGATGTTGATAGTGGAGTTACTTATATACTGAGTATATTGGGATGTAGTGGGGCAAGAGTATGGGAAATGATAGGTAAATGGGGATCTGTGCCTTTGACTATTAGTTGATGTCAGAATTGGTGGGTAGAGGCTTTGAAACTCAGAGAGATTTGAGAAAATTCTTCTAGGTCATATAGCTAGGCAGTTATTATGCTAGAATAGGACTTAGGTGTGGCTTGCTACAAAATGATAGCTGTTTTCTGTCTGAGCTGTTAAAAAAAATAGATTTCTCTGACTAGTGTGGTTCAGTTGGTTGGGTGTCATCCCTCAAAGCAAAAGGTTGTGGGTTTGATTCCCAGTGAGGGCACATGCCTGGGTGGCAGGTTCAGTCTGTGGTCGGAGGATGTATGAGACGCAAGCAGGGGTTATTTTTTGTCTCACATCGATGTTTCTCTCCATCTTTTCCCCCTCTCTAAAAAATAAATAAATAAAATATTTTTAAAAAGAATTAAAAAATAAAAATTTCATTATTTTTTAGAGAGAAGGGAAGGGAGGGAGAAAGAGAAGGGGAGAAACATCAGTGTGTTATTGCCTTTTATGCACCCTCTGCTGGGGACCTGGCCTGCAACCCAGGCCTGTGCCCTGACAGGGAATCAAACCAATGATCTTTTGGTTCACAGGCCTGCGCTCAATCCACTGAGCTACACCAGCCAGGGCTATAAATAAAATCTTTAAAAATAAAAAGTTTAACAGGAGCTCCTGAGTGCTGCAGTGCTGTGAGTGATGACTCCACCCACCCTTCCCCTCTCATCTTCTTCCCCTTCTCTCCTCCTTTCTCTTCTGAAGCAGATGTTTTCCTCCTCTCTACATGATGTATTGGGTTGGTCAACAAGTCCATTACATCTCTAGTAGTGCTTAGTTGTCTTTTAACTTCATTCAAAACAGTTTTGTTACATTGTGAAATGCAGCATATCAGTGTGCATTTAAAAAGAAACAAAAATTGGTGAATTTTTGTGCAGCCATTTTAATATTAAAGATGGAAGAAAATATGCAACATTTTCAGCATATTATGCTTTATTATTTTAAGAAAGGTAAAAACTGAAATGCAAAAAATGATTTGTGCATTGCATGGAGAAGGTGCTGTGACTGATCAGATGTGTCAAAAGTGATTTGTGAAGTTTCTTGGTACTATTGACATTTTGACCAGATAATCTTTGCTGTGGGGCTGTCTGTATTACAATATGTTTAGCAGCACCCCTGGCCTTTACACACTAGAATCCAATAGCGGGAGGGAGATAGCTGACATACTCAGAATATACAAATTAATAAAGTTATTGGTAGAAATGAAAAATGTGTCTTTTATTTTACAGAGAAATTGTAACAGACTTCTTGGCCAACACAGTATTTTCTTTCATTGTGTGCCTGTATCCAGACCAAGCTCTCAGTTTCCGTGGAAGTTAGTCAGATGGAAATTGTTGAGTAAAATGTCCAGATCTGGTTCATTTCAAACCTCACATTCTTTTCATTGCAACATGAATACTTTGGAAGAAAATGAGACTTGGTGGTCTTTTTTTGTTGTTGTTACAGGGAAATTTGAACCATTCACTTTCGTTGCGATATGTTTGGTCTAATTTCTCCCACCTTATTTTATGTTTTTGTTTATTTCTTCTTATTCCCTTATTTATTTACTTTTAAAGAATTGATCAAGTTTTAAAAAATCCTCCACCAGTAATTATAGTTATGTTGGTAATTACATTTATATTGATAGCAAGCTTAATTAAATTTAAATTTCTGTATCATTTTACCAGGTTAAATAACAACTATTTTTATCATGCTGTTTCAAAGTAAAACTTCTAGCATGCTTTAATGCTTTGGCTTTTCCAACCCTTATTGCTTGATTCCTGGATTTTGTTGAAATAATTTGGCATTTTAGTTCTGAGCTATTTTCTTATGATATTCTTCCTGTATTTAAAAAAATCCTTAATATTATCATAGTTCTTAGCTACATTACTAGAATTTTTTAAAGATTTGATGGTAAGTTTTGATAGATTTCCTCCCCACCATTATTTATTTTCTTTAGCTTGAGATGCTTATTCTGATTTAATTTTTTCTTTTTGCTAGTAGACTTCCTCAAGTAGTTTTTCCAGAAAGGGAACAGAGATAGTAATCTTTAAACATCTGAAAGTGTCTTTCTTTGAAACTTCATGTAAGAGTGATCTATCTGTTGGTCAGGTATAGGAATTTAGCTTGGAAAACAGTCCCTTATCTCAGAAATTGTAATGGTTATTCTTCTGTCTTCAGTATTCAGAGATGCAGATTTGAGAAGGCTATCCACTTTTCTTGCCTTTGCTGGAAATTTGTTCTGTTTGGAAGTTTATAAGATTTTTCTCTTTATCCTGGGAGTTCAGAAATTTCAGTCAGGCTCTCTCTGGAGCATTCCCATGCCTTTGTTCCCTCTTAGCTGTGCATTTTTAATTTTCTCTCCTTGCAACCAGGTGAGCAGCAGGCAGTGGTAGCTCGTTCTGGGCTTATCCCTGAAACTGTTTCCGAGGCCCCCTTTCCTCTGACTTTTCAGTGAGTTAACAGCAGCCCCACCTTGGCTCACTTCTTTCACTGTAACTTTTACTTCTCAGTGAGTCCATGGCAACCCAGCGTGGCTCACTCCTTTCCTATAATGTTCCTAGAGATGTAAAGCAGAGCACCGCCTAGCCTCTCTCCTGTAACTCTCCTGTTGCTTCTCCCTACGTCGTTCCTTCCTGTCACCAGCTTTTAATAAATGTACTCTCAAAATTAAAAGAAAAGAAATTTCACTAGGATATGCCAAGGATATGTCTTTTGTGTTAATCTTGGTGCTACATGAGCATTTCTAATCTGAAACCTCAAGCCTGTTTTCAACTAAAGGAACTTTTATTTATTATTTAAAAAAACTGCTTCTCCATCGGTACCTTTTTTTCTTTCAGGAACTTCTGTTATTTATGTAATAGCTCTCCTGGGTGTATTCATTTTATAAATTTACTCAAAATATCCATTTTTAATTTTTTTTTGTTTTAAGCAAGCACTTCCCTTGATTTTCCAACTTATTACTTTTATTGTTAGTGACGTCCTGTTTCTATTTCATCTTTTGAATTTTTATTCAATGTCAGGTTTTGTGAATCTTTATGTCACATAGTTCCTTTGCAGTATCTTAAATCTTAAGAATTTACAGTTCAGTGGTCCTCTCTTATCCACGGTTTTGCTTTCTGCAGTTTCAGTTACTTGCAGTCAACTGCAGTCTGAAAATAATAATGGAAAACTCCAGAAGTAAACAATTCATAAGTTTTAAATTGCACACCACCATTCTGAACTGCCAGGGTTTATACTTTGAACTTCCAGAATCTTCCCCTCTAGGAATTCCTTTAGCCCCCTTGCAAGTGGTGAGAATTGAGGAAAGCCATTCTTCCCTAAGAGGCCAACTGTGAAGGGATTGACAGATGGGACTTCTCATTGAAGGTGGAGAGGCCTCTTAAATTTCTGGGCTTTAAGGTTTGACTGGAGAAAGTGAGCTCTCTCCTCCTTGTATCCAAGGGAGGCCACAGTTTAGCTGAATAGGGCAAGTCCCTTTGAAGGCAATGGCCTGAGCAGGGTTGGCAGGAAGGGGCAGTTTTCTCCCCATTTGCTGAGGGCATCTACCCTGGCTTAGTCAGCTGGGACTCCTCAGATCACCGTCCCATGCTGCCGACCCCCCACACCAGCCTGGTGCTGAAATTGTTGAGTTGTCTCCTGCCAGAAGTTGGGGCATAGAGATGAGTCCTAAGCAGATATTCAGGTCAGTCTCTTCATAGGATTCCTTGAGAATCATTTCAGTTTGCATTGAAATAATGCCCGAAGCATGATAACTAGTACTTCTTCTAAAGTGTTGATTCTGTGTCCCTGTTGGTCTTCTCCTGGGCCTAGGCAGACATAGTGTCGAAGGCATCCTTAGGTCCTAGGTGGTCTGGTCTTGATTAAACTGTTAGCAAATGTTGGGTAGGTGAGTGACAGCTCTTTTTTTTTTCCAGAAAATAAAAAGCCAGGTAAAGCTTCCAAAGGCTGCAAGAAGGTAAGTTGGCTGCACCTTCAGGTAAGGTGTGCCCATTGTTGCGGTAAGCTAGGAACACGTTGCCTGCTCTAGAAGAGGCCCACAGATGTTGGGTGACTGTAGACAGAGTACCACATTGGACTCAGTGGATCTGGCTTTTCTTCCCTCTCTGGGTGACTGCAGCAGAGCACCAGCAGCATTTATTAAGTTTTCACCACAGGCCACATGCTACATGTTTTAGATGAGGAAACTGAGCCTTAGTGAGAAAGTTCCTAGGTTCAAGGTAGTGTAGCTGGGACTTGAGTCTGTCTGAGTCCCAAGTCCCTATCACTTGTGGAGAGGAGAAAGGCCAGAACATAATCTTTGGCTTCAGCTCCTGGATCTCTTGGTCCTGCTATGAAAGGTATTGGACAAATAAGACTGGGGCCATACCTGGATAGGTTCTTTAGCATGGTTAAAGTTCTCACACTTTAACCAGGGCTCCAGAATTACCTGGAGGGCTGGTTAAAACACAGATTGCTGGGCCCTACCCCTGGGTTTTCTGACTTAGTGGGTTTGTCGTGACATCCAAGAATTTGTATTTCCAACAGGTTCCCAGGCGTCGTTGGTTCTGGTCCAATGACCACACTTTGAAAACTACTTAGCTTTTCCCTTGGCGTTTACTTGGGAAGCCTTCCCTGTTGCACTCCCCTATTTCCTGGGATTCTTCAGTCAGTCCCTGCCTGGCTATGGGAGGGATGGTGTCTCTCTAGCCAGATGGGCATACCTCTGGGTCAGAGCCCTTCTTTTTGCTTGGTCTTTTCCTTCCTTTCCCCCAACAACTATACTTCTGAGAAGCTTTAATGCCTCCGCCCCAGGAAAGGTGATTTCCATGGCTTCATTAGCTCTGTTTGATTTTTTTCCCCCTATTGTGTGGTGACCATCCTACAACACAGCATGGGAAGAAAACAGCCGCCAAGGTGGCCTCCGTTCCCCAGTTTGTTCACTCCAATGATCGTGCGATCCGGGAGGCTGGATTAAAGAAGAAGAGGGTAAGTGCTTTACCATGGGGGAGAGAGAGGTCTTGGCTTGACTACCAGATCCACAGGAGGGGTAAATGGAAGAGCGAAGGCCAGAGTGGGGCTGTTGTGGAAGGGGGAAGAGAGGGTGTTGTTTTGATACTTGATTTAGTATCTGCATTTGCACACCTTCCAGTCCATTGCTGCCTGGCTTATGTTCCCTCCACTCCACTGAGATGCCTCCCTTCCCCAGCTTCATCAGAGCATTCTCTTACATTAGATTTATGGATAGTTTTCATCTAATCTGATCTGAATTCTCTGCATTTGAAAGATGCTTTCCTTGAAACACTCTCACTTTGACTTTCTTGTCATCTCACTCTCCTAGATGTCCTCCTTCCTCTCTCAGTCTCTCTCTGCTCTCTGAATGGTGGGGCAACCTACAACTTTGTTCTTTCCCCTCTGGTCTTTAGGGATTCCTTCTGTCAGGAACCCATTCTCGCTCAGCTTCCCATACCCCGCTTTCTCTTCCTGCATCTCTTGTCTTTTTCTTTTTCTCAAACCCCTTATCTCCTGCTATTATATCTGCTTTGTCCCTATATCCTTGGTCCTCCCACCTCTGCCGTGTTACACTGTTTCCTCCTTCTGTCACCTGCTGTTACACTTGGTCTCCCAACCCTCCATTAGGCTGCAGACCTATTCAGCTGCTATGTGTTCACTTGTTAGGTTGAGGAGATGAGGGAGAAGCAGCAGGCTGCCCGGGAGCAGGAAAGACACAGACGCAGGACCCTTGAGAGCTACTGTCAGGATGTCCTGCGACGCCAGGAGGAGTTTGAGAGCAAGGTAAGAGAGCAGTCTTTGCTCCTGGGCAGGACTGGTGTGGGTTTGCTCAAGAGCATCTTTTGCTGCTGGTCTATGAAAAGGAAAGCAAAGGGGTGTTAGATGGTTGGAAGGGAAGTAGGGGATCAGTGCAGAGAGGATGGGAAAACAATGAGGATGGAGGGAGGAAAGGAAGGTGAGAGGGAGGTAAAGGGATATTTTGAGTCTTTTCTGTGACTGAACAACCCTGGACAGGTCCTTTCTCCCAAGTTGGATCCCACAGATGGGTGGGCAAGGGGGTGGTTGGGAATGGTGGTAGGGAGATGTAGGACTAGGGGAAGGGGGAGGGAGGAGAGGGACTGAGTATCACAGGAGGGACCGAGTATACTGAGAGAGGAGTGTATATGTGAGGGAGATGTCCTCTCCCTTCTAGGGCTTCTTATTGCCTTTTTGGCACATATTCTTGTCTCACAAAATACGCACTTTCCAACTCATAGTCCCTTTTCTAACATAAAGTACATGTTTTTCCTTCCCCATTCTATGTCTGCCATAGCTTGTTTTTCTCACACCTTCCTCTCACATTCCTCACTAACACACCCATGTGCACACTCACGCCTCTGGTGCTCGAACACACACTTACACATAGGCATCATGTGGGTCTGTCTCTTCTTCTAGTTCCCACCTTTGTTGACTGGTCACTGCTACTCTTCGGTAGGCTAGGACTCACATGGCTCCCCAGCCTCACATGTTTCCCAAGCCCCGGCTCTCACTCTCTATTTCTGTCCCCCTTGCCCTGACCCCGGACCATTCTGTCCCCCCCTTTTTTTTTCCTTTAGGAGGAAGTTTTGCAGGAATTAAATATGTTTCCTCAGCTGGATGATGAGGCCACAAGGAAGGCTTATTACAAGGAGTTCCGTAAGGTACGGGGACACATTTTTTTAAAAAAGGATTTTATTTATTTATTTTTAGAGAGAGGGGAAGGGAAGGAGAAGGAGAGGGAGAGAAGCATCAATGTGTGTTTGCCTCTTACATGCTCCCAAATGGGGACCTGGCCTGCAACCCAGGCAGACTGGGAATTGAACTGGTTAGTTACCCTTTGGTCCGCAGGCCGGCACTCAATTCACTGAGCCACACCAGCCAGGATTGGGACCCATGGTTTTAAAAGAGAAATAACTGATTTTAATTTAACATACAGTAAATTCTAGGCATCTTTTAGCCTATAAAGTATCAAAACTGTTAAAACAAGGTATAGTTTATCCCCATTCTTGTTTTTTTAAAGATTTTATTTACTTATTTTTAGAGAGAGCGGGAGGGAGAGAAACATCAATGTGTGGTTACCTCTCACATGCTCCCCTCACTGGGAACCTGGCCTGCAGCCCAGGCATGTGCCCTGACTGGGAATCAAACCAGTGACATTGTGGTTTGCAGGCTGGCTCTCAATCCACTGAGCCACACCAGCCAGGGCTATCCCCATTCATGTTATATGGCTCCAGTTACAAAAATATTTTTTTTTATGAAAATGGTGAAACAAAAATAGAAGTCAGATTTTTTAAAAAAGTGTATTAAAAAATTTCCATGAGACTTGTCAAAGTTATTCCTTATTTTACAAAATAGCACCAGTAAGATGATCAAAAGGTGTTAAAAACCATTGCAATGGCACTTCTGAAATGCAGCTTATCTGACTTCCTGTTATTCCTAAAAACAATTTATCATGGACTAAAACAAGAAAGACTTTAAAATCTCTGGAGGGAGGGTTGAGCTTTTATTGCAGTTTCCCCCCTGCAATCTTTTAGATGAGAGGAAGGTGTGAGATATGTGCTTCTGCCCCTGGTTGTCACTGCTACTGAGTCCAGAGAAAGGCTGAGGAATCAGGGTCATATTTCTAATCTGGGGGACTGTGTCTGCAGAAGTCTGGAGGGTACATTTGGTGGGGGTTCCTTACCTAAACCTGCCCCTTTAGTCCCCTCACATAGGGAAGAGATAGCAAGAAGCCATTCCTGCCTACATATGTCAGCTTATAACCCAACCCACCCCACTTCCTGAGCTTCCAGGAGGGTTCTGTTGCAGTCAGGGGGAGGGATTTAGCTAAGGTTGGCTCTGCCTTTGGGTCTATGGGAAGAAATAGCCCTGAATGTGAGGATAAGGTAATCCCTGCTGAAATCATCATCAGTGTGGAAAATACACTCAGTGGGCCCCCAACAGTGAATCCCAGCCCTTTATATTGGGTCCAGGGGAACATGCTGGGTAAAATTCAAGCATGATAGACATCATTTCCTCTTCTGCCTTAGAAAAAAGCATCCCGGACCTTTAAAATGTCTTTTAGCTACATGTCTACCATTGTACACTCCTGGAAGCAAGTTGCCACAGACGTTTAAAAAAAAGTCTCCCAGTAACTGTCTCAGGTGACTTTCAGCCTTAACCTGAGTATTGGAGAGCTGTTGGCTCTGTGGTTTTGGGATATTAGCCATTGTTATTGAGCGGTAAACCCAGGAGGGAGCAAAAAGCCATTTTTTTACTACTTCAAGCTTCAGAGATTTGGAAGACAAAATGAGCACTGTGTTTGGCCACTCTAAGCAGCCAAGTAGAATTGTGCACAAGAAGGTGGCTCCTTGGGCTCCCCTTGCCAGGAGGGCATCAGGTGGTTCTGGCGAGGTATATGGTGCTACCCCACACAGCTGAGCTGAGAAAGGGCAGAGCCTGGAATGCGTCTCCTGGGTTCTCATTCTGCTCCATACACCCCAGTGCTCCAGAGTGCCTATTCAAGGAAAAGGAGTCCTTCAGGGGTGCAAAGAGGTGTCAGATGACAGGCATACTCCAGGACTTCCTGAACAGCTTCTGGTGGGCACCACGGCCCATGTGGGACATGCCTATGTAGTGTACAGGGAAGCTGAAGATCCTTTCTAGCTTAGTGTACCACAGAACATCATCTTTGCCATTCAGGACAACAGGGAAAAGTTGTTTTTTTTTTTTTCCCCTGTCTGATTGAGTTTGACTTGGTGGTTATTGTCTGTACTTTCTTTTCTTTTTTTTTAAGATTTTATTTATTTTTAGAAGGAGAGGAAGGGAGGGAGAAAGAGAGGGAGAGAAACATCAGTGTATGGTTGCCTCTCATGTGGCCCCCACTGTGGACCTGGCCTGCAACCCAGGCATGTGCCCTGACTGGGAATTGAACAGGCGACCCTTTGGTTCACAGTTTGTGTTCAATCCACTGAGATACACCAGCCAGGACTATCTGCACTTTCTTTAACTTTGTTGTTCTCTTGAACTCCAAGCAGTCCTGCAGCTTGAGTTTGTCATTCTTTGATGCTATCAAGGGTCTATTGGTCCAGGGCAGGTTGTCCCAGAAGTATTGGACCCAGTGAGCAGCAGACACTTTGATGGCATCATTCATCACTGGATTATACTCCAGGAACCAAGAGATGTCCCTCTTGTTGCCAGCCTTCATGGCTACCACATTCTCAAACATCCAGAAGAAGGTCCTCACTGTCCTTGGGGCATGGGTAATTCAGGAGGTGAGGTAGTAGAACTTGAAGAAAGGTTAGCCTGTGCCCTCATATGGGCCTTTCATGGCAGGGTTCACATTTGAGAGATCATTACACAGGCTTCCACCAATCACCAAGTCAAAGTGGCCCCATTCTTCATTGTTTTTCTTCATGATGTTGCTGATGTCATTCACATATTTGATAGTGCCTTCGTGCTTAACAGTGCTGATGTCGATGGACTCTTCACGTATTTCAGAGGTGACATACTTCTCTGCTTTGATGCCCAGTTCTCTGAGGACCAAGTACCCTGTGGTAGTTCCATCAAACAGGGACAAGACTCGAATGGGCCGCCTTTGGGCTGCATGAATCACAGGGTATAACCTGGGGCTTTGTATTTGAGACCGGTATCACTGGTGAAGAAGGGCTGCAGGTGCACATTCCTGTCCTGGTGCTGTAAGACCCTGTGACAGTGCTGAGGGAGGCATATGTAGCAACTCCAGGGCTCCTGCAACTTGGCACGCGCTGCTGTGCCTGTGCCCCCCAGCACCTCCAGGCAGTCCACACAGAAGCACTGGCAGCAGCTCATGTTGCTCACAAGGAGCAGCTTGCGGCACTCACAGCACACACAGTGCAGTAGGACTGGTAGCTATCATCATCGTACATGTAGAACAGCTTGAGAAACCAGTCCCAGCATGTCTTGCAGAGCCCACCCTCAAAAAGAAGGTGGAAGGACACAGGGTTTTTTTCTTTTTACCACAGGACAAACAGCTGTCTTCCAGACAACTTGTATGTGTTGGCAGCATCCAAAACCATTTGCTGTCAACTCTGGTCCTCTTCTCCTCATTCTTTGCCATTATAGCAATTTGTCTTGAGGTGCTTGGATGGGGAGACAGTAGTCAGGGGAGGTGACCAAGTCGTCAGGTGTGCATCTTTGAGTCTTGTTCTCATATTTCCTTGATTCTCAGTCCCCATTGCCTGCATCATGCACCTTCGACTTACTAACCTCTGGTTGCTTGTTGTTAGGCTTGAGGCCCTCGATCCTGGTGGACTTGAAGCCCCCATGGCCCTACTCCAACATGGGCTTTAGCTGTCCCTCCAGTGCATCTCTGGGGCTGTTGGGGAAGGTCTTGCCAGCCCCCATGCTGGCTTTCTCCAGAGTATGGTACATGGCCTTCCTATAAGAGACTGCTTATTGAAGGTTGCCGGATCAAAGTGCTGGCTGAATAGCCCCAAGGCCACCAGCTTGTCTGTGGAGAAGTTGGAGAGCTTGCTGTGACCAAACCACTAGCCCCACTGCATGCCATTCATGGCCTGGAGCTTGGAGGTGGCCTTTCAAGACACCACTATGGCAGGCCACCAGGAGAAACCCTTGATCTTTCCCCACACAAGGTCCCCTATTCCAGACTCCTTCCCACCCTGATATTCTGTGCCATCTGTATCTTTGCCCTCTGCATCCACCTGTGGGAAGTCCAAGTTCTCCTGTTGGCTGTCCTGGGCCAGGTGGATGTAAGGGGTACTGCTGCTCTGGGGCACTACACTGTCATCTGTGATGTTGATGGTGAAGTAGGGGCTGTCCAGGGGATAGCCATCATGTGCCTACTGAGGAAGCTGCCTGCTGCCTCAGGGACCTGTTAGCTAAGAATTCCACCAGGGGCTCCTCCATGTGATGTGATTGCAGCCTTGCCAGCCTCTGGTGGAATGGAGGGAGAGCCTGTACTTCTCTTGGCTAGAGGAACGGTGTTACTTGGGGTTCAGACACCTGGGCTTTCAGACAGTCCTGGTTTCACGAAGAGTTTGGCATCTCACATGGCAGAGCCATCTCCACCTTCCCCTTCATCTCCATTATCTGTTAGATCCTGAGTATAACTTAGTAGGCTGGAGACCTCCCTTTTGGATAGTTGTGAACTTGATTTGTGGTGTCCCATCTCTGGGGTGCTGACACCCTCTAGGTTTGGGTGGGAGGGTGTGTCCTTGGAGTCAGAAGACTGGTCGTTGCAGCCCTCATTGGTGATGATGGAGTCCTCCCTCCTGCTGGTGTCCTCCTCTGTTGAGTTGTCTGGTGTTTCCTCCCTTCATTGTTTCCTGCCAAGAGCCTGACTTTGGCATGACTCCCATGGAGCCATGGTCCTGACAGGCTGGCACGAGGCCAGTGGGAGGCTGTATACAGTGCTTGGCTTATGAATCTCCAGTGGTCACCTTTTACTTGGGCCACTTAACCCCCATGCTGCTGGCTGGGCATGGCCGCTCCCTTGTCAGCTTGCCAGTGGACCAGTGGTATAGGTCAGGGATGCTTGGAATATTGTCCACGTGGGCTGTGGCTGGTGGAGTGGGGGACAGCTGCTGCAGGGAAGTAGTGTGGGCCAGACAGGGCAGAGAGGGAGGGTTGGACACCTATTTTGTAAGGCCCTTTAGGGAATGCACCAATCTAGTTTCATCTCCTCCATTTCTATTTCTGCTGACTGAGATGTAGACCTTTTCTTTCATGGGCCTGAGTGGTTGCTACTCAGTCCTTTCCCTGACTTCATCTCTCATCCTCTGCCCTGCAGGTGGTGGAATACTCTGATGTGATTTTGGAAGTTCTGGATGCCAGGGACCCATTGGGCTGTCGCTGCTTCCAGATGGAGGAGGCTGTCCTGCGGGCAGAAGGCAACAAGAAGCTGGTCCTGGTCTTGAACAAAATTGGTGGGTATTGAGAAGGAATAGGTAAGGCAGGGCAGGGGCCAGACCTTGTTGAAAGATTAGCTCAGACCAGATCCTGAGACCCAGCAACTCAGTGGTATGCTTAAGAGTTGTGCAAGGTAGGAATTTTCATTCTGGTTTTTAAAGCCAGGAATTTGGGAGGTGAAATAATTTGTCTAAAGACACGCACAGAGTGTAGCAGAAGTAGGGAATGGAGTTCAAGCCTGTGTGCCTCTGATTCCCCCTTCTTGCCATTTTGAGCTATATCTAACTGGCCAACCCTGGAGAGTTTCTGTCTTCCCTAAGCTGGAACTCCAGGACTAGGGCATGGGCTCAGGAGTCATTCAGGTCTGGGTCCGATACCAGTTGTGCTATATTTTTTTTAAATTAAAAAAAATTTATTGTTGACACTATTACAGATGTCCCCCATTTTCCCTCTTTTCCCACCACCAAGCCCCCTACTGCAATTTTTTTCTTTTTTAAAAATATATTTTAATGGTTATGCTATTACAGTTGTCCCATTTCCCCCCCTTCACTCCTCTCTGTCCTGCGCACCCCCTCTCACCCACATCCCCCCTTTCCTGCTTTAGTTC